>CM034358.1:6595123-6848864 GCA_019925275.1 Mytilus edulis | reverse complement strand
TACATCACTAAATAAGATATTTAAACCATTATTTATCTCATCAGTATGAAGAAACTACCTTCTTATCCAAATTTCTTTGTTGTGGAAAGACTTTCAATTGTTCTCTGATCAATTGGTTTTTAATTCTTTTTGATATGCTTTAAAATGAAACTTTTCTTGGGTTTTTCTATTGTATTTTTTTAACAAGAACATTGACTTGGCGTTTTACATAGGTTACGATGCGTGTCTATTTACTTAGGGTGTATAGTTGAACAGCCATTATTATGTACATCTCTGAGTCTGCGCTAAGTTAAGATATATCGGGAATTTTATCATGGTGTTGTTTTCAAAGCGAAAGAAGCACGTTATATCAGAATAAAATGTAAACCCACCAAATCATAGAACGTCACATCTAGTTTATAAGAAAAAGGGTTAAATCAAAATAATCCCTTTATTTGACTGATTTATGATGTTAAACCCGATGTTCATTGCAGAAAAAAAATCTAAATCATAATCATATCTTTTTTTTTTGATGAACAGTTATTGCTTAACTTCCAGTTATGATTATTATTTTGTAGTCAATTACATTTTGAAATTTAATCTGTAGTTCTGATAGTAAAAAAGTAAAAAGTATTACTTGAAATAAAGATAAATGTTTTAAAAATAGCTGAAAAGTGCCTATTTGAAGACTAATAGGTGAAAAGCAATGGTGGTTGTAGTCATTCCATAATTTATGTTTGCCATCATAATTTAAATGTCTCATAAAAAGTAACCATATTAAAGACTATATAACACCATACAATTAAAATTTCGTCCATATCAAATAAATAGATATAGAAAGATGTGGTTTGAGTGCCAATGAGAAAACTTCCATGCAAATAACAATTTATAAAAGTAAATCGATATAGGTCAAGGCACGGCCTTCAACCTGGAGCCTTGGATGGATATTAAAATGGAAGAACTCATATTTTGTTTTATATATCACTTGGTACTTCATATTCAGTCCTGATTTTTATCTGACAGAAGTATAAGTATATACACGTATCCCTCACTAATTATACGATTGATTTAAGTTATCTTTCACGATTTTGACAATGAGATATCTATAATACCCATTGTATTTTCATTTTCATCATTCTATATTTGAAATGCAAACTGTTTTCGTTTCAAATGTTCTATCTCCTTTTTATCCAATTATTAAAATTTTATGGAGAAAACATATTTTAGAAGTTTAAAAATGTAGAAATCATTGTTTGTCTTGATTTATTTATTTATAATTAAATTTAATATTTAAGAATTAATAAATTAAATATTCTTTATTGATATTTCACATAAGAAGGTGTGTAGATTGAATATACATATTCAGGACGAGAAAATGAATATGAACCCGACTTTCAATGATAACTACATCCCGGTTCAATTTTCTTACATACTGTTCACAGCGTCTAGAGGTTAACATGACATTTCACCCGAAAACATTATATTGACTCAATACGATAAGATTGATCTCACTCCTATACAGTTTATCATGTGCCTAGCTGAGATGCAGTCAATCTTTGATCTTAACTAGCCAAGTACCGAGCTCATGATCTCCTGCATCGGAGTCGAGTAAACCACGACAAGACCACAGAGGTGGTTATGACTATTGAAGATAAACAGACATGAACAAGCTTATTTAATATCTTAGAATATATGGCAGTAACACACCGTGCCTCCTTGTATTATACCTTTTCCATGTACTAAAAATTACTTAATTATGACAAAACCCTTATTTAGTATATAATTTGAAAATAATTGGAATTGAAACATAACGGAAGAACGGACGGTCAAGCAGACAAGAAGGGAGGCGAAAGATACCAAAGGGACATTCAAACACATTAGCAGGAAATAAAGTAACAACGTCGTATCTGAACAAACATACAACAGTACACACAACACAACACAACATAGAAAACACAAAGACTGAGCAACATAAACCTCACCAACAACTGAGGGCAATCTCAAATTCTCCTGAAGGTAACCAGATCATGCTGCTCATTAGTTGGCGATAATTCCTACTCAACAAATAACCAACAAATAAGATGTAGTTGTTTGATATGTTTTAGTTAAACTCGAAACATTTTTTAAAAAAAATTGTGATAATTGATGTTAAATTTTATCCATGAATCTTTTGCTAAATTCCATGTTGCATGTTCCATGTTTTGAAAATGCAAAAAAATAAAGGGTTGTCGTGAACACCTTTTATATTATGGCGTGTTTGAAACTGCTATTTTAACTTCATAAAAATGATATTATAAATATATGGGTAGTGAAATGACCAAGTAATGGTAGATGCATTTAATTCTGGTAACTTTTTTTATGTCCTGAAAGATCGATGTCAATCAAATCTTTCTGAATCTTATAACAAAATATGTACAGATTTACAAAAAGCAGATTGGATTAATTCTGAAGCATATATACATTTGATTTATCAATAGTTATCAAAGGTACCAGGATTGATTTATCAACTTAATATGTGTATTTTGATAATTTTGTGTTGCACAGTATTTTTTTTCTTTTTAAGGCAGGCATTAAATCTGATAACTTAGTGATGGTACCAGAAAGCGATTCTGCATTTGTTTACTGTCACACTTTACGGCTACAAGACAACGAAAACTATACACAAGACAACGGAGACTATATGGTTATTGATCTTGGAGGTAACTGTAATGAACAAAATAATATATAATTTAAAACCTATTGTTTAGAGAACATTGAAGGGTTTCTGCAAAAGCTCCCAGAGTATTTTGATATGAAAAAAGTAAAAATTCGGTTTAAAATGTCATTAACCGTGACAAAAAATAGCTCATAGTTTGCTTATTCCAAAAATGTACAGTGTCTATACAATATTGTTTAAATAAGAGAGATAATTTATTACTTCCAGTTTGAAAAATGTCACTTCCGGTTATAAAGAACTGTTTAATTGACGCTGATTCAAAAAATATATATGGTACTATACATTCTTACTCAAAAAGAACAAAAAAAAATGATACTTCCGGTTTCCACAGGGTGACTTCTGGTTCTTTTTGAAGGTTATATGGCTTGCACCTTAATGTAAAGATTCCCATGGCTTTATCATGCATACATATGAGGTTGCCGATATCTTATATTATATTGACCTTTCACCTTGCCCTTTTTTTGACCAAGAACCTCAAATTAAAACCCCTTAGGTCTCTATCACTTATACATTACTTATCCAATTACATTTTACTTATTCTAAATACAGAAAGGGAAATTACTCTCATATAGAGTTTCCTGAACGCTTCAGTCAAAATTATTTTTAAGATCAAAAGGATATAATGAAAGGAATGGTTATATAATTTTGTCAGATCTTAAACTGTTGCGAAGAGAAGTGTTCACAAGAAAAGCAGTGTTCAGGGAGATAACTCTTACTATAAAAAGTGTTTGTCTAAATAGGAGCATTTGCAAAAGCGCAATAACTGTTCGATACCATATATAAAAATCTTAGCGACATCTTGGTAAACAATAAAGCATCACATGTGGTGGAAGAAAAAAATAAAAATAAATTAATAAAACAAAAACAATTGTTCAGAGAACAATTGAAGGTTTTCCACAAATTCGAATATGAAAATAGTAAAATTCGGTTTAAATGTCATTTCAAGTGTCAAATGATAGCTTACTGTATCGCTGATTTCAAAACAATATGGTTTCTTTACAATATTTTTTAAATAAAAGAGATAATTTGTTACTTCTGATATTAATCAAACGTTTAATTGAAACTGATACCAAAAATATCTGGTTCTATAAGTTAGGTTTTGATAATTTAAAAAAAAGATAATTCCGGTTTACACAAGGTATTTTTGGTTGACTTATCCAAGGTTAATGTCTTAAATCTAATGTAAAAAGTCCCATGGGGTTGTCATGTCTGCATACGAGGTAAAAGCAAAGGTCAAAATCTAGAAGGTCAATTTAAACTATGACCAACCAAGGATCTCAAATCAAAAGGCCCTTTCTCTAATTATATTTGGTTTATATAAGTTAAATCACCATATTCATATTTTGAATACATTAGAGGAGAAAACTGTAATTTGATGTAATTGTACCATTTAAACCATAATGTATGTGTTATGACCAAATTAAGAACTACTTGAACCTTTGACCTTGACCCTTTTTTTAATTTGTTGAACCAAGAATCTCAGATCAAAAGATCCCAGGTCTCTTTCACTTATGGTTAACAAGTTACAATTACATTTTTCTTATTAAAAATACATAAGTTGAAATAACTCCAATATCTAGTCTCCGGACCGCTTCAGTCAAAATTATTTTTAAGATCCTGAGGACCGTCACAAAAAAAGTGGCTGAAAAAGAAAAAATAATAATTATTATAATGATATCAGAAGAAAAACAATAGGTCTTTCCACAGAAAAGTGGAGAGACCTTATAATAGGAAGTAAAATCAATAGGTCTCTGCCGCAGAAAATAAAATATAATTTGATATGAAAATAGTCAAATTTAGTTTAAAATGTCATTTCAAGCGTCAAATGATAGCTTACTGTACTCTGATTTCAAATATATATGGTTTATTTACAATATTTTGAATAAGGGAGATATGTTATTACTTCCGGTTCGAAATAAAATTGAGAATGGAAATGGGGAATGTGTCAAAGAGACAACAACCCGACCAAATAAAAAAACAACAGCAGAAGGTCACCAACAGGTCTTCAATGAAGCGAGAAATTCCCGCACCCGGTGGCGTCCTTCAGCTGGCCCTAAACAAATATATACTAGTTCGAAAATGTTTACTTCTAGTTCGAAAAACGTTACTTCCGGTATTAAAAAAGTGGAGAGACCTTTTAATAGATAATCATCAATTGTTTTAAAAACAATTTTTAACGGTCTTTAATATCCCCTCCGAAACACGATTGATTGATTGATTGGTGAATTGATTGACTGACTAATTAAACACGTAAGATAGGGTCTCTTGAAATAAGTAAACAAGAATCAAATGAGATCGTGGACCCCGTATTAAACACTTTGGACCGATACAATGATTGATTAATTGGTTGGTCGCCTAAACACCTGAGACCTAACCTCTAAGAAAACACGTGAAAAACACTTAAGAGCATAGTTCCCGTGTTTAAACACGTGAGACCTAACCTTTAGGAACACGTGAAAAAGGAATTTAGAGGTAGTTCCCGTGTTAAAACAGTTTAGACCTAGCCTCTAGGAATCGCGAATACGGGTCCCTGCAACATGTTTATTTATGTTTTAATTATCATATTTGCAAGGATTTAAACACACTTACAAATAGTGTCCCTGCATTTTCCTTTTAAAAGTTCCCTTTTTTTATAGGGCTTTCCTGAATTTGTGTAGTATTTACTCAATGATCTTAATGTTTGTGCATTGCATTACATGACAAGGTACGATAAGGGGCGTGTTTGGCCCCCCTCTCCAATTGCCAATAAGTTTATATTGATATCATTGATGGTCTTAATTTATACACTTGAAAAAACAAGAATTATATTGTGTTCTGGTGAAAGGAATGATGCCTAGCAACGGTTTTGTATTAAGAAGTATAATTATCATATATTAATTGCTTTATTCGTACAAATTTAAATAGATGCAAATAATATAGTTTGTTCCAAGAAAACTTAAAGTCACAAATAAAAATTCCACTTGATTGCGTTAACTTTATGCTTAGAAATAACTTGAGCAACAGAATTGTTGTCTAGCAAAATAAATAGGTGATTGTCCCCTCTGAAGATTATTTAGCAGTTGAGTGAAGATTTTTCATTCCATTTTGTGTTTCATTCAAAGACATATTCATACACATCTTTTTTTCATTCTTAACGAATTCTGTATAAGGAATAGCAAAACAATTGTTGCTTAAGCAACAGCAACAATGTTTGCATTAAAGACAAATACAAATCATTTAGTCATTTTATTGAACAAATTGAATGGAATGCATTGCAGATTGTCTGTTTATGAACATTTTTTTTAGTAAAATGAAAAGTTGCTTCAGTTGCAGTTTACTAAATGCTTATTTGCATCTTAGCTACAAAACAAGTACATACCAACCGTACAATAATAGGTTCTTTATGTTTTTTAAGTATTATTTTAGTTATTTTGGAAGAATATACTTCTTCATATGGTTATACACTTTGATACAAACATCTAGATTATAACTTTTTTTTAACAAATCCATATCGAGCATAGAAACAAACATCTTACTTACAAACATATTTTTTTTAATTGAAGACAACTACAAAACCTATGCTTCAGTGTGAAAACAAGAATACAAAGAATTTACTAATTAGGGATGGATTTGAAAAGTATTTAAATATATTTGACAGATAATTGAATTAAACAGACGGGACTTGTACCACAAACAGACCTCGTGTGGAATAAAATGTCTAATAATCCAGATAATTTAGGATTAATATTAATATGTAGGAATGGGGATGTAAATGTGTCCTATGCTTGAGTAAACAACCTATTGTGAATTAGAAACGACTTATCAAGGCAATGGGTTGGTTTATAAACCATTTTGGAGATAATTAATGATGCATTATACATCGGTGCAGTTAAAAGAAATTGCATATTCTGTAAATATATAAACGGTTTTAGGTTTGGACAATCAATTAAACATGAAAGTCAAAGGTCAAGAACAAAACATCATTTATTTTGACCTCGAGATCAACGGTAAATGTCATAATGATCTTACACTGTTATGATATCTCATGGCTTTACATTGAATACCAAATATCGTAAACATATCTGAAATCTAAATAAGTATCGACCCGGACAAGTGTATATGAGAACAAAATCACCCCCCCCCCCCCCCCAAAAAAAAAGAAAAAGAAGAAGAAGAATACTAATGTAAAACATAATGTATCCATTTATTTCATCTTGGAAGTCAGGAAAACCTGATTAAATGGAATATGAAAAATTTGTTTTCTCTGTAATTATGATGTGGGTACTCGAAATGACTAAAAATGGTTTTCTATCGATGTCAAATGATTTGTGAAATGTCAAGTAAAATTCAAAGTTTGTGCAATTGCTTATTTGGCATTTTGTATATTTTCGTTTTGTTTTTGGGTTTTTATAATTTATTTATCAAAATGAACTAGTTAAACTTGGACATGCCAGTTACACCAGTATATTAGTTCGGGTTAGGGTCAAGGTTGGCACCCGTTATAATGTTAAAACCTGCTGCTTTTGTTTGCAACTTTAACTAAGTCAGGAACCTGTTGTTCAGTGGTTGTCGTGGTTCATAAATGTTCCTCGTTTCTTGTCTTTTTTTATGTATATATTAGACTATTGGTTTTCCTGTTTGAATTGTTTTTCATAACTCATTTGTGGGTCATATATAGCTTTATAAACCCTGTGTTAAAGGCCGTACTTTGACATATACATATAATTCTGTACTTTTTACACATTGTGACTTGAATAGAGGTGTAGTATCAATGACACATATACCACATCTTCTTGTTAAGAAGAAGGTAGATTAACCATGTTAACTTTTACATCCGGTTTGAAATATGTCACTTCCGTATTTTTATTTCATTGTTCACTTGATACTGATTCCAAAAATATACTGTTCAATATAATTTTCCATTGAATTAGTACAAAAAATAGCTACTTCCGGTTTACCAAAGGTCACATTCTGTTGGCTTTTCTATGGTCAAGTGTCTAGCAACGTAATGCTAAAAGTCCCATGGCTTTATCATGTATCCATATGAGGTAAAAGCAAAGGTTAGAATCTAGGATATCAATTTAACCTATGACCTTGAGTTAAATTTCAAGGTCATAAAGCAAGGGCTTCAAATAAAAACACCATAGGTCTTAATTATATTTGTTTAATGATTTATATCACTGTATGCCTAACTTTTTTTTATATAAGATGGGAGAAAACTCCAATTTAATGTTAGCGTACACTTTCAACCAAAATTCATATGTTACCACATGTGGCAACTCACACTTTAGTAAAAATATACTTTTGAGATGTAAGACCGTTTTTGAAAAGAATAGAAAATAAACAATAATAAAAATTTAAAACATGATCTTGACCTCTGACCCTGATCTTATTTTCTTATTTTAACCAAGGACCTCAAATCAAAAGAGCCTAGGTCTCTATCACTTATGGTTTACAAGATACATATCACATATATCATATGCATAAGTGGAAATAACTCTCATTTTTAGTGATTAGTTGATGTATTTAAATAACAAATATATAAATTCTGAGTTCTTTGTCATGAAAAAAGTGTAAAAACAGCATCTTCGGTTTTCTAAAGGTCACTTCTGGTTGTCATTTTTCAAGGTTATATGTCCCATAACCTTTTGTCCAAGGTCATATGGCTTTATTATGAACCAAGTTGAAGTAATAATCATTAAACTTTATAATTAGACATTTCAGGGGCACTAACTCCCAGAAGATGACATTTTATTGTTTCAGACTTAATGTAACATATCTTTGTTACAATAAAGCCAACAGTTTGCACTTGAACTTTTATATATATCTTTCAAAGTGTTGGAGGAGATGAAAAACAAGGAAAAGTCCAAATTTAGAACTTGACCTTAACCTTTGACCTTGACCTCATTTTCTATGTTAGAACCTATGGGCCTCAAATAAAAACATGCTATGGTTATACGATCAACGTTTGATGAGTTAAAAAAACATACCGACAAATTTATTTGGTAAAGTTTGATAAGTCCTATTAAATTTCATCGAATAACTTCCATCCAAATTAGCCGAAAATACCTGAGTATGTAACGAACAATTAAGAAAAATGAATTTAGTCGCTATCCTTTTTGTTAAGAAGGAGATGCAAACAATTGTTAAACAGTGAATAGGGATATAAATCTCTCAAAGATTATTGTTCAGCTTAGCAGAGTAAAATTTAATAGCGCAAAACTATACGGTACTTTATGATATGAGAAATATCTAAGCAACATATTGCAAAACAAATATTAATCGCAAGAACAAAAAAAAGGAAAATTTAATAATTATAATTAAAACGAAATGGTTAAGAGAACAATTGAAGGTCTTTTCACCCATTAAGGTGGTATGGGTGTCTTTCGCCATCTTGGATTGTAAAAAACAGAGAATGTAAGGTCCATATTTTCTATCAAACTAGCAAAATTTGATGCAGGAATGCAGATGTTAAATGTGAATTTTCATTTAAAAGAACCAATTTATAAGAATATAACTTATGAATATTGATATTTTTACAAGTGTTGATAATTGCTGGTTGTTTTCAAAGATTTTTAAATTGCCATTGTAGGGGTAGGTAACTCTAAAACAGTACATTTTCTGAAGGAATCTACATAGAATTTTCCTATTTTGTATTCTAGCCGGAAAAAACGAGCGGTGACTCTATCTTTTCTTTTGATATTCTCAAAGCATTGTCGGAAAGCTATCTTTTCCTAAATTATTTTACAATTCTATCATTTTGTTTAATTAATAATCACAAAATGGTGTTTTTTCCTGTATAATCCATTCAAAATTTGTCATTTTGTTGCAGCCCGTAGCTTGAGAAAATGCGCGGTGACCTATCATTTTTAATATATTTTTGAACATATATCAATAGATACTACGTTTTGGCAAAGTATGAACAAATTCTAGCATTTTTATTTTAGACTCCCATACCACCTAAAGGTAGCACAATACAAAGATTTAATAACTCAAACTCCCAAGTTTTAAAATGCTGTAACTTTTTTAATAATGCTTGAAAATGTATAAAAGTGGTAGTTTTGGATAGCTAACAAATTAATGCAATGTTAGTATTATGCAACAATTATGTAACCAATTATAATGTTAACTGTGTCTAAAATATTTTTCACCAAATTTCCACTTTCAAATGAAATGAGCTTCTGAATAGGTATCCCTAGAGGGTTGATTTTTTTTATGTTGTTCCTATGGCCATTATCTACAAAAGGGTGTCTCAGATTTCAGATAGAATGTATAGAACAAATTTTACACCTAATTAAACATTATCTTCTTTTAGGTGGTTAGGATGCAAACACTAATTAGAGATTTATGACATAATGGAATATCATAGAGACAATCTGGACACCCTTTTGAAGCCCGTGATGTGTTGATTAAGATTTCGTTAAAATTTTCTGTATAGTTAAAGAGATGATAGAGCTAAATTCGTTCAAGTGAACTTACCCAGATTTTGCCACTAATTACATAATAACTGATTACATAATGATTGCATAATAAAAATAGCATTCATTTAAAAGATTAATCTTTTATCTATCTATATATACCTCTTTTATTATTTTCTATGCATTCATACGAAAGTTACAGCATTTCAAAGGTTAGTGATTGGAAGTAAAAAAATCTTTGTATTGTGCTACCTTTATAACTAAGATAAGTTTTGATATGGAACTATATATGAAAATTCAGTTTGAAATATCATATCAAATATAGCTTATTGTACACTGATTCTATACATTTTCTTTCGAAATAAGGGAGATAATTTTTTTAAGCACGGTTTGAAATATGTCACTTCCGGTTTTGTTGAGACTGATTCCAAAAATATATTGTTCAATATACTTTACATTAAATATGTACAAAAATAGCTACTTCCGGCTCACACCAGGTCACTTCCGGTTGGCATTTCCACGGTTAAGTGGCTTGCAACGTAATTCAAAAAGTTCCATGGTTTTATCATGAAGACATATATACATATATATGTGGTAAAAGCGTCGGTCAAATCGGACAAATCATGCAAAGAATATTACGAGCATTTTATAAAATAAATTCGTCGCTTTCTTTCATGGTTACGGAGGAGATGCAGTAACAAGGAAACTAGTGTTCCTGGAGATAACTTCTACAAAAAGAACTGATCGTCTTAGCAGTGTGAAATTTAAAAGTGCATGAAATTAAAATAAAATAAAAACCAAGTGTTCAGAGAACAGTTGAAGGTCTATCCACATCAATTTTCAAATTAATTGAAAATAAGGTAGTTCCGGTTTACTCAAAGTTAAAATTGGCATCCAATCATAAGTTTCTTCATACTGATGAGATATACGGGTGTTTATTTATTTTCTTTTTAATGAAATAAGAACGATAATTAGCTACTTCCGGTGAAGTAAATGTCACTTCCAGTCTTATATACAAGCTTCTTTTACACTGATTCCAAAAAAATATAGTTTCTATATACTTTTGCCTGTAAACCTAGAGATAATTTGCCACTTACGGTTTATCTGAAGTCTCTTCTTGTCTTTAGTGATAAGTTAATGTATCTGTTCCGAACCATAGGAATATTTGGACCATACGCGTATGGTCATGACCATATGCGTATACTCATATGGTCCGACCATTCATATATTGTCCGACCGTAAGCGTATTTTCGAACCATATGAGGATACTCGTTTTGTCATGATCGTGCCCTTACCATTTGAGTATTTGGACCATATAGGTATTTTTTTTCAAATATGCATTAGAACCGTTTCAATAATACAATAAACTTTATAATTCAAAGGCTTCATAAACATTAAATATTTATGTCATAATTGGTTTTTATCACTACTTGTATTCTTGTATTGATGCTTAGGGTGAAGTGCATTTCCACACGGTACTAGTTGCCGTACCATAACTGCTTTAGCTCGTCTTGGTTGTGCATGATCCTTCGTAGTTATACTTTTTGAATTCGTGTGAAAACTTAACCTTCTTAGCAGCTTCGTGCAGTGAAAATATCACACAAGGTCTACATGATTCCATTTGGTATAAAATGTTGTAAAATCAAATGCGTAAAACTGCTTATTTTTATTTAGTGAATCTTTTTATCATGAAATATAATAAAATGTCCTTGGTATCGTTTTTTTAATGACGTGCTATTGTAGAAGGGTCATACCTTATGAAGAGTTAGTATTAACTGCTAACTTATTATTTACCCAGAACATACGCGTACGGGCGGACCATACGCGTATGGTCGGACCATATGAGTATATATCCATACGGTCATGACCATACGCGTATGGTCATAATACTTATATGGTCCGGAACATTTCTAAATTACAAAATATATGAGTACTGAGTACTTTTTCTTAAAAAAAATGCATTAAGGCTACTTCCGGTTTTCTCAAGGTCACTTCCTGTTGTCATTTTTCAAGGTCATATGTCATCTAACATTTTGTCAAAGGTCAAATGGCTTTATAATGAACTAGGTTGAAGTAATTATCAATTAACCTTAAAATTAGACATGTCAGGGTAACTAACTCCTATAGGATGCCAATAGTTTGTTTCAGACCAAATGTAACATATCTTCTTTACAACTAAGCACACATTTTGCACTTTTCTTCATTTATATCTTTAAAGGTGTCAGAGAAAAATGCCAAAAACAAAGAAAAGTCAACATTGAGAACTTGATCTGGACCTTTGACTTTGACTTAATTTTCTAAACTAGGACCTAGGGGCTTCAAATAAAAAACTTCCAGAGTTATACGGTTAACGGTTTATAAGTTATAACACATACCGACAAATCTATTTGTTAAAGGTTGATAACTGATATAAAATTTCATCGAACCGCTTCGATTGAAAAAAGTCGACAATTCCTAAGGATGTACAATTTGTAAAAGAAATTTTGTCTATATCTTTTGTTGTTGCGAAGTCTTACAAGGAAAATGATAATGCTTAGCAGGTGAAATTTTAAGTGCATAAACTATACGATACCATATGAGTAAACATGTAGCGACATAATTGCGAAACCAATATTTATCGCAAGAACAAAATTGTCTCGAGAACAATTGAAGGTCTTTCCACATCAAGAACATTTTGAGAAGTAGCTTGTTTCTTCAGACTGATGCGCTAAATAAATCGTTTTGATATGCTTTAAATTGAACTAAAGGAGATAGTGTGCTTCTTCCGGTTAAGTAAAGGAGGGACGAAAGATACCAGAGGGACAGTCAAACTCATCAATCGAAAATAAACTGACAACGCCATGGCTAAAAATTAAAAAGACAAACAGACAAACAATAGCACACATGACATAACATAAACAACTAAACAATAAACAAAAATAAATGTTACTTAAAAAAAAACATAATAATAATAATAATTAAAAACCAATTGTTCAGAGAACAATTGAAGGTCTTTCCACCAGTTAATATCTATTTTGATATTGAAATATAAAAAATCAGTCTAAAATGTCAGTTCATATGGCTTTATGATGTTTAGATATGAATTTAAAGCAAAGGTCGAAATTTAGAACGTCAAATTAACCTATGACCTTGACCTCAATTTCAAGGTCACAAACTGAGGATTTAAATCAAAAGACCCTAGTCTCTAATATGTATGGTTAATAAGTTATATCACTTTAAACATAATTTAAGATATGATAGGGGCTAAAACTCTCGTTCATTGTTTACGCACCCTTTCAACTAAAATTATTTAGTTACAACATGTCGCAACTAACAATTTATACAAAATAATTTATCGATATCTTATAAGGTTAATAAAAATGAGTGAAAATAAGACAAATTCAAAAATTAGAATATGACCTTGACCTTTGACCTTGACCTAATTTTCATTTTTTTGGACCAAGGACCTTAAATCAAAAGATCCTAGGTCTCTATCACTTATGGTGTTCCAGTTTAAAATACATTTTAAAATTTCAAATACAAAAAGGGAAATAACTCTCATATGGAGCGTTCATATTGCTTCGGTCGAAATTGAACAAGTCATGCGAAGGATATAACGAGCAATTTTATAAAATAAATTTGTCGTAATCTTTTACGGTTGCGAAGGAGTTGTGAGCACAAGGAAAACAGTGTTTGGGGAGATAACTCCTACAAAGAAAAGTATTCGGTTACGCAGGGTAAATTTCAAAAGCGCATAAACTGTTCAATATCATATACCAAATATCTAAGCGACATATTGCGAAACAAATGTTTATCGCAAGAACAAAATTTGGCGGAAGAAAAAAAAAAAAAAAAAAAAAATAATCAGAAGAAAAACAATAGGTCTTTCCACAGAAAAGTGGAAAGACCTAATAATCAGAACAAATACAATAGGTTTTTCAACAGACAAGTGGAAAGACCTTACAATCAGAAAAAAAAATAGGTCTTTTCACAGAAAAGTGAAAAGAAATAATAATAATAATCAGAAAAAGAAGAAAACCAATAGGTATTTCCACAGAAAAGTAGATGGAAATAATAATAATAATCAGAAGAAAACCAATAAGTCTTTGCACAAAAAAGTTGAAAGACCTAATAATTAGCAGAAAACCAATAGGTCTTGACACAAAAAAGTGGAAAGACCTAATAATCAGAAGAAAACCATTAGGTCTTTCCAGAGAAAAACGGAATGACCTAATAAAAAAGACAAATATATCTCTTCCTTATGTATTTTCCTTACTCAGGGCGTCTGGCAAGTACATTGTAGAATATATGCCATATTCATATCATGTATGTGTTACCACGTTAGACATTCTTTCTGACATAGCGTACGTAAACCATTCATTCGATCTTATCTTTTACTAGGATATTTGCACTATTTAAAAAAAAAAACATATGAATAACGTGTACGAGAAAGCAACACATCAATCCAGAAATATCAAACCACACTAAGAGATAATCATGGATTGGAGACAATAGTGTTTTTTTGTTTTTATTAGTATGATTGTTTTTTAGTTATGATTTTTGATAGAGGAGAAAGTTTTATTTTTATCGTTAATTGTCAATATAATAATGTTGAAATAAAGTTACATTTTCGTCTGCTAAGATCAGTTAAAGATAACAGTGTTTTCCAAAGCATTTATTATAGTATATAAAGTTAATTGTTAATCTTAACGGGACTACTAAATTTCATGACACCTTTAGTGATTAGAGTTTGAATAATAGTCGTCTGCAAATGCAACTGTGGCGATTTAACCACTTTGTTTTGATCATCTCTGGGAATTAGGTTAAATTAGTGTGAATTTTAATGTTTAATGTTCAGACGTAAACATATCGTCTTTATCAATTTATAAGTTAACATGTGAAATTGTAATACGAAATGATTGTATATATTTGGTATCTTTCGTCCCTCTTTTGTAAATATTCATTTGGATTAAAACGTAGTTATTAGCAATTATTCGTTAGTTTTATGTTATGGATACAAAAATGCTAACGTCATAACTTTATCGCCGAACTCCCAAATCCAAAATCGGCGAACTTTATATGTACAATCTTTTTCACTGTACATTTCAAATCGTCTCCGCAACATTTTAGTAGCAGAGCGTGGTTCAATTAACTGTAATCGTAATCGTTTTGTGAGAAAATTAGTAATTAGGAGTTGAAAATCAAAGCAAGGCAAGCGAGGGAGAGAAAAAATGCATGAAATCGTAATAGCTAAATCGGACGAAAGTGTACACTTAGAAGATCTGAAGAAGGAAAAAGTGAAATCGGCATTCACAAAATCTAGACATTCATTACTACACATTCTTGAAGATTTGCCGAATCGTGCAGAAAAAAGTATTTCAAGAGAAACTGATAAATGCGGAAGGAGAAGCGATGGATATTATGGAGAATATGAGCATAGGAATGATATTCTGAATATGAAGAAAACAACAAAAGAGAGGGAAAAAGTGGAAGAGGAATTAACGGACGCAGAAAATTAGTGTCGTGATTATCTGATCGACAGCAAAATTGAGTCAAGTGTATCGAGAATATCGAAACCAGCAAATATGAATTCCGGAAATAAAGTGGCCCTTTATAGCTTGTTGTTCTGTGTGAGCCAAGACTCCGTGTTGAAGGCCGTATATTGACCTATAATGGTTTACCTTTATAAATGGTTATTTGGATGGAGAGTTGTCTCATTAGCACTCACTCCACATCTTCCTATATCTATAAGTAAAGAAAGGGAAGTTAAACCGGAATTTGAACAAACTCATAAAGAAGAAAATGACAAAAAGCAAATAAATGAAATGAAATTTTGTTCAGAATAAGGAAAGGATATGTGAAAACAGTTAAAAATAGTCTCTATACCGGTGTTTACAGGAGATACAAGGAATTATCAGATGTAAAAGCTGCATTATTAGCATGTATTGACCAAGCACCAGCAACAACGGAGTATAAACTTTATGAGACAATATGTGGAAGGTGAAGCTTTACAAGTTATTGAAAATTTAGAACATTCAGACGTTGCGTATGATGCCGCAAAGGAGCGTTTAGAAAGGAAGTATGGATGTCAAAGAAGACAAATAACCTTGTATATAGAAGAACTTGAAAACTTTAAACCTATGAGAGGAGGATTCGCTAAAGACAGAACATTTTGCAGATAAACTGGATACAGCAGTTGTGAACTTGAAAGAAGGAGGTCGTTTCGAGGAGTTAAAGAATGTTTTTTTATACAAGACATTGCACCGAAAGATGACAGAATCGACGTTGTCGAGGTATCATTATCGGATATTCGAAAGCGAAAAACTGAGTCAGTTGAATGTCTACGTGAGTGGATTTTACAGGAAGCAGAGTTTCAAACTATAGCATCAGCCACAATATATGGATTAAGTACGAACACTACCAGCAATTCACTGTGGAATTATAAGGGAAATCGTAGGGATGGACTTCGAACATTTTTTGGTGAATTGCAAAAGGAAAACTACACCGAAACAGGGATTCAATGAAACATGTGTGCAAGGGTTGTAACGGTCATCATGGAGTCTGGAGGTGCGATGAATATTGGAAATTAACCGTTCACAAGCGATGAGATACCGAAAATTGACTGCAGTTGTGTTATCGTTGCTTAGGACATGATCACATATACAAACAGTGTCCGAGAAGTAGAGCATGTAACTTGGGTGGATGCAAAGAAGTGCACCACCGACTTTTACATAGGGATAAATAATCGTTCAGTGAGCCCAAATTCCAGTGAGAACCAAATCATGCTACTGAAAATAAGGAAGATAAAGCGCCGCCACTGAGGAGAGAATCAGGATCGCACATTGTTTGGTCGAGACAGAAAATCAAACTTCGTTACGCTTAGAACAGTACCTGTAATGTTGAAAAATAGAAACTGTACCGTAAGTGTTAATGCATTACTGGGTGACGCAAGTACGAAAACGTATACAAATGCTGATGTTGCCGCCGAATTCGGACCTCAAGGACAAGTTCAGCAACTGACAGTAAATGTGTTAAATGACAATGTCAAAACGTTTGAAACTATGCCAGTTCGAGGTTAGACTTCGATCTCAAATTGGTCAGACAGACGCCAAAATTGTCACATTCACTACTAATCGTGAAACTGGAAGTTTACAACCAGGTGACTGAAAATAACAAGCTCGGAAATGGGACCATCTTGCAGGGATTAAATTTCAGAATCTAGGAAAGAAACCTACCGTTGATATGTTGATCGCCCTGGACTATCCGGATCTACATTATTATTATAGAGATGTACTGGTAAATCTAGAGAGCCAATTGCTAGACTAACGCCGTTAAGTTGGACATGAATCGGTGATCCGAAAAGCAGACAGGATCAGACACAATTTAACCGAACTTATTTTGCTCGTGGACAAGAGGATCGACATGATTTAGATAGAATTCTTAGAAACTTTTGGGAAATCGAAAATGTCAAAACACCAAGCGAAAAAGTATGTCAAAGCAATGATTGAGCATAAGGCATTGTCTAAGGTAGAGCGATCTTTGGAAATTTAAGGATTGACACTATGAAGTTAAAGTACCATGGAAAGACGACACATCTTCATTACCGAACAATTATACTATGCACTAAGTAGATTAGAAAAAACAGAACGAAGATTAACCAAAGACCGAGTATTGCAAAAGTTTATACACAAACCGTAGAGAAATATATTGATAAAGGATATGTTCGCAAAGTGTCGACAAGGAGTAGACTGTTGAAGGTAAATGGTATTTGCCGCATTTTTCGGTGATAAGACCGGACAAGGAAACAACTAAATCACAGATTGTATTTGAAGCGTCTGCAAAGTGTCAGGGGATTTCGCTGAATGACACTACTCATCAAGCACAGAAGTTATGAAACGATTTATTTGATGTACTATTACGCTTCTGAAAGTACCTCGTTGCATTTGTTTGCGAACTCGCCGAAATGTATTTGAGACCGTTTCACAGATTTGTAAGGCGCGCAATGAAAACTGAACAGGTACCAGACGAATATGAGTTCAATAGTATTGTTTTTGGAGTAACTTCGTCTCCATTTCAAGCTCAGTCTGTTACTAAAAAACATGCTGAAATGACAAAAGATTTATATCCGCGAGCGAGTTCTAAAATCTACAAACATGGACGACAGTATGGACTCTGTTATCAACGACGAACAATACATTGCACTTTATATTCAGCTATCACAGTTATGAGCAAAAGCAGAGATGTATGCACGAAATGGCTTTCGAATTCAAAGACAGTTTAACAATGCATCACAGCAGAAGATCGCGCGTCACAAGTCGATCTCGATGAGGAATAATTACAGTCATTGAAACATCTAGGAGTTTTATGGCAGGCAGACAATGACATATTCACGTTTAAAGTTAACCTACCAGCAGATAATTTTAAAAACGAAACATTCTAAGCAAAGTTGCTACGTTATTCGATCCGTTAGGATTTATTGCGCTGTGGACAACAAGAGGAAAACTACGATTACAAGAGATGTGAACAGCAAGACTAGACTTGGACGACCAGTTAGACGAAGTATTTGTTGAAAAATCAAGAGAGTGGTTCCTTGAACTTGATGAACTATGTTGTTTTGAAATAGCAAGATGTCTGCAGTTAGACGATGACATTGTTACAACAAGTCTACACACATTCAGCGACGCTTCTTGGGAGGCTTATGGGTCAGTAATATATGATTGACACGAGTATAAGAGTGTAAATGATATCTACGAGATTAATAGCAGCGAAATCGAGAGTTGCTCCTTTAACATCAGTCAGCTTTTCAAGACGTGAGTTGATGGCTGCAGGTTTAGGACTAAGATTATCACTTTCAGTTAAACACGCATTAGAAGTGCCCGAGGATAACATGACATTCTGTATGAACGTTTGTATTGGATAAGAGGCAGGAGCAGAATACAAGCCGTTTGAGGCTAATCAAATCGGAGAAATTCACACTTTATCGCATCCTAAACAATAGCGACATGTGCCAAAAGATTTAGTATCCGGAGGTAGAACAATTAAAAAATTACAGTCTGACGTAAGTTGGTGGAATGGACCGAAATTTCTACAAGATGAGGAACCCCAATGTCCGGAAACGAATATTCAGAAAGAAAACGTAATTGAATTAACATTGCCACTAAAGCGGGAGATTTGGCGTGCCACAAATCCAGGTTCATCCCACCATTGGTTCTTAGAAACCTCCGAAAATGACATTGATAAATAAGAAGTGTGAACATATATTTTCATTTCAATTTAGACAGTATTTTGAAATAGTTTTTGATTTGATAATTTGAACTTTTATTTAGTAACACAATATACCTTCACCACAGACGATATATTGAAAAGTATATATCAGTAAATAGTTCAAACACAATATTCTAATTTTTGTACCTGTTATCTGAACTGATTAAATTTCATTGTCGATGTCTTTAGTGATTATTTGTATACATACTTTACTTAATTAGATTGAATTTTTACTTGGTTGTAGGCATTTCTGCGGACATAACAGTTTTCAAGTATGATAATTACCAGCTAATACAAAGATTTCACACAACAGGAAATGATTGCGGTGGCAGATTAGTAAATAAACATTTTTTTAAAGTTCTAGATGAAATTATAGGATAGTCAACGATAAAATATTGGAGAGAAAAAGATCCACTAGCCTGTTCAGATATTGAAAGACAATTTGAAGCTTTAAAAAGAACAATTGACGGTAAAAAAAAATTCGACCTGATTATTCCTATGCTTTCGCTCGATAAAGTTTGCAGAAAACACAATAAATTGGATTTTGAGTCGTTAGTAAAGGCGTCCAAATATGTCAGTAACATCAAGTTATTGGGTAATAAAATGCGCATTGACGCCGATACTTTCAGAAACCTGTTCAAATCAACCATAGACAATGTGATATCCCTAATTGAAAGAGTCTTTATAGGATATAAAGATTCATATAATGTAACGCATATCATCATGGCAGGAGGTTTTTCAGATTGCAGTTTAGTTCAAGATGCTGTAAAACAAAAATTCCCATCAAAACATATTATCATTACGGGAGATGCATCACTGGTAGTTGTTCAAGGATCTGTGTTATACGGACATCAACCTTGTCAGTATATTAGAAGTCCATCACATGAGGTAAGAATATATATGTTTGAGTGATATCACTTGCTTTCTATCTTTCAATAAATTAATTCACAAGACGGTTACCTGCCTCTGACATATTGCTTGTTTTATAGGAGTGTGAATTTACTTTTTACCACAAAAAAATATTATATACTACATTGACTATGTATTAGCCATAAAAGAAAAAGTAACAAAAACGTGAATGCGACACAAACTCACCGACAAAAAGAAAGAAAACAAAACCCGTCGAGCATCTTTATTTATAGACAGACTGAGTGTGGTTGTCGTTTGTTGATATGGTTCATAAGTTTTGTTCTTTTCTTGTTATTTTTGATTGATACCGAACATTGAGTTTTTTTAGCGTTTGTTTTAATTTTCAGTTTGTTTGTGGTAGCAAATGAAACGCGAAAATGTGACCCTGCGTAAATTTTCGTCATATTCCCAGATTTATGAAAATTTAAAAGTTTTATAAATGATGTCAATTATGGAGTCTTTTGTGTTGTTCAAGAATGAGCAAACATTATTATGATTACTGAATTCGCATAATATACGTGCCACACCTATTGACAACA
Source organism: Mytilus edulis (assembly GCA_019925275.1). Lineage (NCBI taxonomy): Eukaryota > Metazoa > Mollusca > Bivalvia > Mytilida > Mytilidae > Mytilus > Mytilus edulis. Next base: position 6,828,081 of record CM034358.1, on the reverse strand, counting down.
CAGCAATCAAATGTTAATTAGTGACGAGCCATTATATTGATAGGTGTCATTACACAAATAATAGGTATGTTAAACCCCGCCACATTATTTATGTATGTGCCTGTCCCAAGTCAGGAGCTGGTAATTTAGTGGTTTTCGTTTGTTTATGTGTTACGTATTTGTTATTCGTTCATTTATTTTTTATATAAATGAGGACGTTCGTTTTCTCGTTTGAATTGTTTTACATTGTCATATCGGGGCCTTTTATAGCTGACTATGCGGTATGGGCTTTATTCACAGTTGAAGGCCGTATGGTGACCTATAGCTGTTAATATTTTTGGTCATTTTGGTCTCTTGTGGACAGTTGTCTCATTAGCAATCATATCACATCTTCTTTTTTATATTTAATGTAAAAACATATAAAAAAAATCCCTTTTACAAGGACGTTTGTTCATGAATATCTGTATCATTCAAAACCTTATTTTTTTAGCATGGTCAAATGTGCACATAATTTAAATTTACGGGTCTTAATTTGTGTTCTTTTGTTTATTTTACTTGCATTTATTTGTGATTCATTGCTTGTCGGTCCATCATTTTTATGTTACTATCATCTATAACAATGCAACACAGGTAAATTTTAAATGCCCTTTTAAAATGCTGACGCTTAACAACTCGGTATTAGACAAAACGTTGGTTTTCCTGTTTGAATAGTTTTGGGCTCCGTGTTCAAGGCCTTTAGTCAGCTTTAATATTTAGTCCATTTTTTTAAATATTCTTTTGAAGTGGCTTGGTATTTACACATCCCACCATTTCGTATTGTATTATGGTTATTTTTAGTATTCTTGTCTTTCATTTTTGCTTTTAGGCTTTGTCTATAGAGCTTGTATTTTCCATTTTCTTTTTCTTTATTGAAACAGTAGTTTTGATATTATGATTATGATTGTAACAGAATATTGACAGCTGTACCCCAATTTTTGACATTATTATCGGTGAACTTTGCTTTTTTGGTTGCTCTGAGACTGGCATACAAGTGATAGGTCGCTACCTATAATAACAGGTTTAATATACCATTTTCCACTAACACGGAAATAGAAAGAAACCATAGAGTCTTGATTGAATTAAAAAGAAATAAAATTACCAAACTGTATATTGTTTATCGTCTTCACTCTCCTTTCTAGTCTAATATGTTGAGAATGTCAAACACATATTGCGTGTAAATAAATGTTTTTGATTTACGGCAACAATAACGCAAAAACCCAGACCCTCAAAGTTTTGTTATTTTAAATATCAAGAGTTTTAGATAAGCTGTATTGATAGTTTTGATTGACACATAATTCTAAAAAGGCAATAGAAATTGAAAATACTGTTAAATATAGGCGGAAAATACAAAAGGAATAATCAAACTCGTAAGTCGAAAATGAAATTATATCATTCCAAGAAAAGAATAAAATCAAAATACAACCAACAGTATGAAACACACAACAAATTAAAACTAAAGACTGAGCAACACCAACCTCACCAAAACACTTGGGTGATCTCAGGTGTTCCGATAGGATAAACACACGCTATTCGACATATGATTCCCAACGTGTTGCTCATTTAAGTTCAAAAGCGGTGATGACTCTAAATCGATACGGGATATACCGGTTAAAAGGTTGAGGAGGAGGTTGTAGTTACGAAGATTGAATCATTTATTGAAATGAGTCCAAAATTTTCAACGTGATGCTTTCAACTTAACCAGTTGGAACTTATAAGATATGACCTGAATTTAAATTTAGTGAATTATATTATCGTGCAAAAAAATATAACTATCTTGGTTTTTTTTTGTTGCAAGTGGTAGTAAATTCGCAAGAAACACAATGAAATATCAATACTTTTAATCGATTAAATTTCTGAAAGGTAAACCCCAACAATATCCTAAGTCTACATGATATAGAATTTAATTATTGATTTTCTGATGCTAAACACATATGTCGCCAGTGATTCAAACGATTTGTGACGGTTACCGTTAAACTGGTGTCGTTCTACCTTATTTATGTGTTTTTGTTTAAGGAGCAGTCACCTGTTAATGAATTATTTGTGTAATAATTAAACGTATTCCGCCACTTTATTGGCAGTGCCATTGTATAGAAATAGAACGATGGACATATTTTCAAATAAGATGTGCTTTCCAAGGATTTGCCGCTTAAATTGATATCTCGTTTGACGAAACGGCAATAGTCTATAAATGTTGCAAATATAAGTTTACCTGAACATTTAGTATGAATAGGGATGAGTTATGGAGCGACAGAATATCATCAATACATTTTAACGTGAACAAATATCCCTTGTAATAAAGCATATGAAATAGAAGAATTTGTTCAATGTTAAATAAATATTTGAATGTTTTAGATAAACTACGGGCTTTACATGGTTCTTTAGATTCTGTTGATCGTTTTGACTTATCAACTATTTACACTACACTTCCTCACTATCTTATCAAACAAAAGTTTTCCTTTTTAACTTAATGGTCGAATGGTAAATCTGATCTAAAATGTATTCCCTAAATTAAGATACTTGAGTTTTACACGGGAAGCTCTACACCAAAAACGAAAAAAGGGACCCTATTGTATTCCTTTTGCGGACGATGACGTTCATTGGTGTTACTAGTAATTTATAAAAGACATGATTTTGTTTTACCACAAACTGCCATAAACCTTTATAATATTTCATTTTGATCGATCTGATGAGTTAAGACTTTCCACTGGTTGTTGTGGTTTATTCTTATGAGGATGTGGCTTTTTGTTTTATGGCCCCATATCCAAAAATGTTTAAAAGCATCAATACTAACGCTGTGCAAAGTTTCATGCTTTTACCTAAAGTCATCAATTGCGCCATTATATTGGACTTGTAACATGAATGATAATTTTTCTTTTGATCTTATATTGAGTTAACTTCAGTTATTTTTTAAGGAGTGCGTTATCTGAATGATTCCTTAGTAATTGCACTCTCTTATTCCGCCGTTGACCGCGTTTCATAGGAAAGGCATATAGTGGGAGGAGCCAGTAAAATAATTAATTCTAAGATCGAAGTTGATGCACAGTTCCAAGTTCCTCCCTTCATGCTTTACATATGAGGCTCCACCTCTTTGAACTTCCTGTTGTTCTTTTTGTGTTTTCTGAAATCTTTGGTCGATCAGTCTTTGGAATAACTATCCACTTTATTTAAACTTTAGTGGATAGTTGTCTCATCGGCAATCATACCACATCTTCTAATTTCTATAGACTAGTTATTTGTGGTGCCCTTTATAGCTTACTGTTCCATGTGAGCCAGGTCTCCGAAAGGTGAAGACTGTATTTTGACCTATAATGTTTTATTTCTTTTACAAGTTGTGTGACTTGGATGGAGACTTGTTTCATTGGCACTCATAAAGGTTGTCTTAAATAATGTAAGTCACACTTTGGTCATGTTGATTCCATTTCAAGAATTACATTTGTACGGACTGCATATGCAATAATCGTATCTTTAGTAGCCTTAAGATGTAATTTCTTCTCTCACAATGCTCAACTCGGCTATTATAATGAAAATGAGCGCTAAGTGATAGCAACATCAGTTTTGAAAATAAAATGATGACGAACAGACGACGGATTCTAAGCAGAGCGCTTTAGATCCAGTTTAGATTTGTTGCGGAAGTCCAGGTTATTGTAAGATATGTATAAACTTCAGATACAAATTGTAGATAGAAAATATAAGAATGATGATATATTCTCGCCAAATACTTAACGCTACAGTCGCACTAAAATTTGACGCCAGGTGACAGCAATCTCAAATTTGACAAACAACGGATACCAAACTGAGTGCTTTGATTCTAGTAACTTTTTTTTTTAACTTTTTTTAACTTAAATTTGATCACTCAGACAATACATACGTGTAACAAGAAGAATACAATATTTACATGTATATAAGCAATGCAAAACAATGGTGGGTATAATAAAGGGAAAAAATATAAAAAATACATTCTTTAACAATCATTTTACAAAATGTTCTAAAGTTTACTAACACACAATGATATATTGTGTACATTACTTAGTGACACAAAAAGCCTATCACTTTTTTTATTACATGGATATCTATTAAAGTAAATAGGAATATGTTTGTTTCGTATGTCTACGACTGTCGGAAACTGACACTCAAAAAGGTAATAAAATTCAGTGCCAATTTCTATAGGACATAAGTGGCATATTCTTTCTTCTTTTTGAATGTTTGTCCACCTTCCGATTTCTATGGGTATTTTTGAATTACAACACCTCAGTTTTGTTAATAATTGTCGTTCTCTTGGAAATATTTTAAGAAGGTATTTTCCAGATTAAAATATAATTTAAATACATCAATTCACGTTCAGGCCTAATCACATTTACAGCAGAAAAAAGTGCGACAGAAGTATTATTTTTTTTCAAAGACAATAAAAGGCATTAAATATCTGTATCTGTAAACCTAAAACACTCAAAAGTGTAAGATTAAAAAACCACTTCTTTTCTCCTGAAATCATACAAAACAAATTATAAAAAACGCCTTCATTGTTTTTAAACCGACTTGAAGACCGTGTGGTAAAAACTTTTCTAATGGAAGGACCGAAATACCGTCCTCTATCTATAATAGATTGGAAACAGTGTCGTCAGATCACTATAGATGCTCTATCTGCCTACTGTAAAAGTTGGTGCAAATGTGAAAAGTCTGATAAAAAATCTCTAGACAGTTATAAGAAAAAAAATATGAATACTGTTAATATTTGAATATCTCATTTAGAAAACAATTCTGCTATTAGTAATAGGGTCCTTGATATTCCCATTTCTAGAATAGAAAATAAACTCAAAGTACTCGCAGTGCGGTTTGTGTTCGTATCGGCAGACAAGACAGCCAATAATGTAGTGGTGGTACAGTCCTTGGATGGTGTAAACTTCCCACTTACACCATACACCATTACACCATACACCATACACCATTACACCATACACATTGTACCCTTACACCATACACGTTACACCTTAGCACCATACACCTAACACATGACACCATACATCATTCCCTATTGTATCTACATGATCCGAAATGACCCATAATGCAATTAAATTTCAAATATTAAGATTATTATTATTGTTTATATTTACAATTCGAAAAACAAAATAAAAAAAAAACTTCATTTTCAACCAATGAAACGTCATACACCATCATTCACACCATTCCCGATCGCACGTTACATAATCACACAATTACACCATTCCCTTATACCATACACCATAGCACCATACACCTTACACCATTGCACCATATGTCATACACCATTACACCATACACGTACTTTTGGGAAGTTTACACCATACAAGGGCTGTATGACGCATAAACTACACGGAAGTTCTTCAAAAAGGAAATTATCAATTCCTCTACATTCAGGTCTGTACGTACCACAGAGAGTCAAATCGTTAAAAAGCATATCACTGACACTACCGTGCTTCAAGCCTCTTCCGAACGTTTGAAAGTCCCTACCATGTACTGGTTACCGAAATTACAAAAAAAAAACATATAATTTCCGTTTCATCTCCGCATCGAGTAAGTGTTCTACTACTAATCTATCAGTGCCCATACTGCTATCAAAGAACTGGTCATAAACTTTAATTTGTAATAAAGCTTATGAAAAAAATGGTATTAATTTTTTTTGAAGTGTTAATCATTCTTTAGAGTTTTAAGATAAATTACAAGCTTTTGATGGATGGTCCTTTTAATTCTGTTGACAGTTATGATTTTTCTACCTTGTACACTACACTTCTAGATACTCTAATAAAAAAAAAGTTTTCGTATTTGATAAAACAGTCTTTCAAAAAATCTCATTGTAATTGTATTTGCTGTACCTCGAAAAAGGAAAGTATGCTAGATACACTTACTGGAAATGTGAGGATATGATTGAAGCTTTAAAGTTCTGCTAGATAACATATATGTACGTTACCGCGATAAAGTGTATCGTCAGATAGTTGGTATTCCTTGAGGCACTAACTGCGCCCCTTTAATAGCCGATTTATTCCTATATTGCTAGGATTCCCAGTTTATGAACAAATTCAGTAAAGACACATCATTGTTACATTTGGTTGATACATTCATTACTACCTACCGTTATCTGGATGATATGTTTTCGTTAATTTATCCAGAGTTCTCTAAATATACTTCCGAAATTTTCACTAAAAGAACTTACTTTAACTATTTATATTTGTTATTCCCATAGGATTTTGTCTAATGCTTAGTCCGTTTCTGTGTGTGTGTGTGTGTTACATCTTAATGTTGTGTCGTTGTTCTCCTCTTATATTTAATGCGTTTCCCTCAGTTTTAGTTTGTTACCCAGATTTTGTTTTTTTTGTCCGTGGATTTATGAGTTTTGAACAGCGGTATACTACTGTTGCCTTTATTTAACTAAATCTAACATAAAAAGCAGCAGTTGCCCTTTTCTAGATTGGAGCCGGACCAGTAGATTTTCAGTCCACTGGTACGGCTGGCCAGTACTAAAAAAAGCTTAAATTCGACCCCTGCTCCTAACTATTCTTCTACCTGTCGATACTTTTATTTTTGGCATTGCACAAATCATGTCTTCTTTGGCTGTTCATGACGTTAAAATACTAAATCCCTGAAATGTGTTTTAGTTGATTTTAGTCTCTGGTGCATGATTTTTTTATTATTGTTTTTGGCTTTTACTAGCTGTCAGTAACTGCAAGTACTCTCAAATCGTACTATCTTGCTAGTTTTAGCTGTTGATACTATTTGTAATGCTATATATCAGCTTTGACTATTTGGAATTACTACCAATTTTCACTTCTTCGTACTATCAACATCACAATTATTTCATTTCTCCTTAAATACTGTTCTTGCACCTGTACAGGAAGTTTTATCTAGCTCTAATTGTATAGATTTATTGTTGATATCCACCCCTTATGTACACGTGTTAGACTTGTTTTATTGATATTAAATTGATTTCGGTATTCCTTAATGTAAGATTTTATACACGCAGACGATCAAGTATACGTAATGACAAAATTATTTTCATTTACCAGTGTAGGATATGACGCAACTTTTTCAAAAGTGATGATTTTCTATAAAACACTAGGACAGAACGACGTCATATGTATCAAGGAAACATAGACAGATATAAAGACAAAACTTGAATATTCTGTAATCCATAACGGAGTCTGGAATATTTTTTCAGATATATTGGAAGGTAAAAATTGAAACACAAAATAGAGTCAAAATAGTACAGGGATACATTTTTTGTCAGTGTAATTCGTATAATTATTTTTATTTTTAGATGAAATCAGCACAAACGTTTGTTACAAAATGCATATTTTGTGACAATCCAGGAATTTACCACTGTACTGAATGTGCATCAGCATTTTGTCAGCAATGCAGAACAAAACATGATAGGTTACCGACTACGAAGAACCATACAGTAACAGATTTGAAAGAAATTGACCCGTCAGCTTTTTCATCTAATGCAATGTGTCTATCGCACAAGTCAGAATTCATTTACTTTTGTACACGATGTCATGTTCTTATATGTGGTAGATGTGTTACCACTGAGCATAAGGGTCACGATATCACTGATATCAAGACGGTTGCTGACGGCTACCGAAGAACAGCAGAAAACAACATTTCCGAATTAAAAGTAGCAGTTACCAAGCTGTCAAATGCAGTTGGACAAATGAAAGAAATTGACAAACCAATCATAAAAATAACATCGGAATCCAATGTGGCAGAAATTAATGCAGCTGTTAATAAGATAACAAAAGCAGTTTCATTTACACAAGAAAATAAACTAGAGGAAGAACAGAACCAATTTGATATGGAAATGGAAGAATTTCAATACGATCTAAAAAACAAAGAACGGATATACGAACATCAAAAAACCATCTACGAAAGCTTGGGGAGATTAATGCATGTATCACATGACATCACCTTTATCACTTCATTCGAAACACTAAAGAGAGATATTCATGACATAAATGATTTACTTGGAGAAAGAGAGCAAAAACAAGTATACAAGTTTGATAAGAAGATGTTTGTTCAGGAAGTTGTGAATGCAATTGTGGCTAATTTTGAAATGAGGTAAGGCATCATTTATGAACTTGAAAAAGAACAATACAAACACGGATGCACAAATAAATAAGCAAAATAAATCAAATAAGAAACATTAGGAAATGAACAATGATAAAAATGTCTTGTAAAAAACATTACTTTTTCTTTTATATGACAATGAACCGTTTAAAGAATGCAAACGAAAAAAAACACATCGAAGATTTTCAAAAATCGGTAAACATCCATCTACGATACAGAATCAGCATACATAAAAACCGTAAAAAATAAAACAATATACAAATACGTTCGTTATCAAAGCCATACGACAACTGGAAGTTTACAAACGTTAAACAAACCTCGAAAGGGAAGCGATGACTTTGGGCATGCTCGTTCCATTCTCTGCATTGTTGTTTCCAAATTCACTTTTCTGCATTTAATGCATTGGGACCCTGGTACCATTTTTTAAAAGTAGAATAATAGACTTGTTTATATTGTATGTCCCGAATAAATCCTAATCAGAAAACCGTAAATGAACCTTATGATCAGTTTTAAAACATATGATCTTAAAATGGTTCAGTGGTCTGAATTGTATCGAATGACGCCATCTGTCCCTTAAGCAGACTTACATGGTAATTGAATTTTTCTATGCAAAATGACGTTCGGATATTGAATTTCATTCAGTTAAATGATACAATTATACACACGTGTAAATAGAGCATACACTACTAATGATTTGTATATTTAACCAAGATACAAATTCCTAATATAACATTTAGTACAACCCAATTATTATTCATTATTTTCAGCTTGGTAGGTAAAGAAGATGGAAGTGTTGTTTTAATGCACAAAACAGACATAACAAAGAAAGTAACCTAATAGAAGACTATACATGTGTATTATAAGTGGATTTGTTTTCATTTGATGAAAACAAACGATCTTGTTTCTTCCACTATGTATGCATACTCAATTAGATCACGGAGAAAACATATTGTAGCTTTTAAAACGCAGATAAAGATGTGGACATTTTATTTGATTTTAACCCTTACACAAGATGTTTTAACACTATTATACCTATTTACTGTTTATCCAGAACTTTACTTTATATTTTAAACCTTTACACAAAAGTGGAAAATTTAACACAATCGCTATTCATTGATCTCTTATATTCGAGTTTGGGATTCTGGATTGTGTTCTACAATATGTTAAGACTATTTCCTAACAAAGAAGTAAAGCTTGTGGTTGCTAGTCGTTCTAGTTATGGTATAGTTAATGCACACATGTTTTCTTGAGAGAAAAAAACTTTAATATATGTCTCAACCTACAAATATTTGGAATCATATTAAGCATAATATTGAAATAATGTTTTGTTAATTTTATAGGAAAAAGAAACCAAGCAGAAATAAAATTCTAAGCAAATGAGGATTCTAGATGAACGAAAAGAATTCTCCATGCATATTGTATGGTGTACAATAATTATATAATAGTTCTTGAAAAACTGGTCATTATCGTGATATATGGACTGCCCACAGGACAGTGGTATTGACTAAGATAGTGATAATGACTGAGCCGAAGGCGAGGCCATTATCGCTGGCGCAGTCAATACCACTGTCCTACGGGCAGTCCATGTTTCACGATAATGACCAGTTTTTCAAGAACTATTATGTTTATTTCATTGAGAAACCATGTTTTGGAAAATTCTCATAAATTCAAAACGCCTAAAGCGAACTTGAGTAGTTGTACGATTTCTATAGCAAAGAGTGAAGACAAGTCGTAGTAATACTGCCATTCATTTTAGTGCAGTATATAACTTTATAACTTTGCAGTATATAACATTCTTAATTAAGTTCTCTTTAATTTAACAATTAACGAAAAAATATAATAAACAATTCAACAACTTAAATGTACTTATTAAAACGAGGAACATGTTTTATAAAAGGTACATCTTTCTAAACAGAGAAACCACGCCCCACCGGTCACTAACAGAGAAACCACGCCCAACAGTCATTAACAAACGGAAACCACGCCCCAACTGTCATTATCAGACGTAATCCACGCCCCACCGGTCCATATCATGTAAAAGTTCATTAACGACCGGTTTTCTGGTCCGTATTGTTCTGTTAATGACTGATGGAATTTATTACTGCAGATTAATGAATGTCATGTGACCCCTTTTTATCCAATAAGAGAATCTTATTCTCAACCGATATGAAATAAACTGACAGTATTGACCTTAGTGTTAACAGTATTTATTTCTTATATGTTATGTTAGTTGTGTAGCTTATTTATCTTGCTGTTTTTTAACAATTATATTTTTTTCTACATTTTTGATACGATTAAGCATTTTAAGACTATAAAAATATCTGATGAATGATCCTATATAAGCGTTTGATATATAGAAAAAAAGAAGATGTTGTATGATTGCCAATGAGACAACTCTCCACAAGAGACCAAACTGACGCAGAAATTAACAACTATTGGTCAAATCGACAGTTAATTTACGTCTGTTATCTATAACATTAGTATGAGCACATATGTATATGTTCATAGGTATTTAAACATCATTTTTTCTTCAATCTTATATCACACTGTATAGCATTACTGAGAATAAAGGAATTGTTGAGATGTTACAATTTTACAAAAAAATAGTTTATAAAGAATAATTGACATTTTAATTTAATTTTGAACCGAAATGGATTTTTGCTCTGACCCCATTATAACATGTGTAATGTTTACATAATTAATGTTTTTCCTGTCATGCATCTTTTATTAAGCAAACCCATCGTTACCTGTTTCGTTTCGAACTCTGCATATATTGCAATAACATGCTTTCAAAGTTTTCAACGACCTAATTAAACCAACAAAAACAGGAATCACAATTACAAATACATGTACATACATGTTGTTCATTTATTTTTCTGTTGTTATATATATTGTTATCTTATTTTCTTTTTTTTAAATCAGACTAATATTGAAAAGAAATTTTAGAACAAACAAATCTCATTAACTTGCAGCCGTGGCTTTTGAATTTTTCAAAGCATAATTGAACAATGTCGAATATTGAATCGACTTTTTAATGTATGGAAAAAACCAATTTGAAAAAAATAAATAATACATTGACAAAAAAACAAATAAACACATTTATTCAAAACCCAGTTGTTGGCATCACACGGGTTATACTCTTCTCATATATGTTATGATGGTATGATACTAAACCCCTAACGGGAAGGATTTTGCCTGATATTCATATGATGAAATCATAATCTTTTAATCAGTTTAATTGAGGTCTGGAGCTGGCATGTGAGTTAACTGCTAGTAGTCTGTTCTTATTTTTGTATTATTGTCATTTTGTTTATTTGCTTTGGTTACATCTTCTGACATCAGACTCGGACTTCTCTTGAACTGAATTTTAATGTGCGTATTGTTATGCGTTTACTTTTCTTCATTGGCTAGAGGTATAGGGGGAGGGTTGAGATCTCATTAACATGTTTAACCCCGCTGCATCTTTGCGCCTCCCCCATATAAGGAGCCTCTGGCCTTTGTTAGTCTTGTATTATTTTTAATTTTAGTTTCTTGTGTACAATTTGGAGTTTAGTATGGCGTTCATTATCACTGAACTAGTATATATTTGTTTAGGGGCCAGCTGAGGGACGCCTCCGGGTGCGGGAATTTCTCGCTACATTGAAGACCTGTTGGTGACCTTCTGCTGTTGTCTTTTCTATGGTCGAGTTGTTGTTTCTTTGACACATTCTCCATTTCCATTTTCAATTTTATTTCAATGTCAATGAGACAATACCAATTCATAATTCGAAGAAGACAGACAACGCCATGAAAAAATGTCAATGTCACAATTTGTATAAGATTGTGACTTTATGTCTAATTTAATTCATGACAATTTTTTAACAAATCTTCTTGAAAAGGATGAACTCAACTATACTAACTCCAAATTGTGATTGAATAATTTTTCTGTAAGCTCTCAGTTTATATCGAAGAAATAAAGAGAGCATGCGCATGATCTATAACATTTCATCAACTAGAAATTTGGGATTTAATGTTAACATCTCCCAATTTAATATTTCTATGAGAATGTGCAGATTATTGTTACTTATAAGAATACATACGTGTGAAATAGTTAATAGCATAGTAATGAATCCTATTATTATAAGAAATAAAATATAAAAAAATCGTATTTCAATCTGTGTATTCAAGTGATTACCATGTTATATATATCTAAACAACAGATGTGTATTCGTTGGTAAAACAGCAATTTCAAAACACAATAATCCACACAAGAATGAAAAAAGTCATGTAAGCAATGCATAATGCTTTTCAAAAAGAATATTAGTATAATTGGTGTTATATTGCAAAAGGCATGCATATTGATTAAATAGTGACAGATGAAGGTAACTGATTAAAATAAAAAAGTTCTGTTTTAATGCACTTTATTCGCTTTTCACTATATCTCTTTCGTAAATGATGCAAGGGACATTTGAAATATGATAATATCTTACACACATTTAATTGTATCAAAAAATATGTAAGATAACCAAATTACCGAACTGATTTTCCCATTTGACACGAAACATAGCATATAAGGCAACATATATAATAATTTTAAGTTCCAGTTTGCCTTCAACAATAAGCTATATCGTTTAGTAATTTTATTAAATATTTACAAAGCACGGTTTGACGGTTTGACGAAATGTAAAACAGTTTAAAATACCAAAAACGGTTTGATTAACTTCAACGAATTATTGGATAGGAAGCAACTGTTACGGTTTCATTGTAAATGACAAGCATCTATGTTATATACGCGGGCTTCATCATTTTATCTAGCCGTATCACCTCTTCCTAACCGGAACTGTTATGTAATAACACAGAATAAAGATGAATGTGGAGAAAATATTTGGATAAGGCTCTATTTAATCAATGGTAATTAGCTTAAAATAGAAGATCGAAAATAACACTGAACACAGTTAAACAGTGCAGATCGTAGGGTACCTACATTATTGAGAAAAAAAACTCAATTTAGTTACTAGCATTTAATTTTTCAACAGATTCATTAGGAAGACTCGAATCGCAATCTTTGAGAGGGCTAAACACGAAACGACATTAAAGAGCATAGTGGACCAGATCGTTTAAATAATTTTTTATGATTAAGATGAGAACAGATGGAAATGCCGAAGTGGTCTTGGGTTCGAGTGGTCTAAGAACCACTGTATCACGTGTATGTTACGTGCAATGGAGTGTGAGCTCCATTTAAGGTTGATTGCAAGATCAGATCGAAGTAAAGTTGTCCCATGTGTGCATTTTGGCTACCAATAGTCGATGATAAATGAATCAATCATGCGAATTCTTGGAAACGAATTTATTCAGATTTTAGAACCTATACAAACAATATGAATACAAAAACGTTATAACGAAATTATGTTCAATTCATCACCTTTACAAAATGCACATAATATGTAACACATGTAACAACGAAAAGCAGTACGTACATAGACACTTATAAAATATTTAAAAACATTTTTGCTTGTAAGCTCGATTTGTATTTGTCTGGGTTTTTTTTTTTTTTTTCTTCGTTAAAAGATTCCTTTAAAAATGGCGAAATTTGAAAAAAATGTCTTTTTATTTCAACAAATGACGCTATTAGTTTGTTGCTTTAGTCTAATCTAATTACTGATCTATTTACAAATCTATATGACAAAATCAACACAAATCGTCATCGTTATTAAGATAACTGGTGTCAACATGTTGAGTGTGATTAAAGGTACTGATCAAGGTAAATTGCGGTATACCGATATATCAATTCTTATTTGTAAATATTTCGAGATGAAACCTGATTGAAAAAGAATACAAAAAAAAAACAAACGAAAGTGTCTCTTACCAGAAAAAGACTTTTTAACGATTGAACCAAGAACTTCATGAATTATCTATCCTTCAGGTTACCCATAATATAGTCGCACAATCAATTTACAAACAGATACGAACTGATAGTATACCCATCGAGATGATCATCCACTTATTGAAGGTAGGTAGGTGTTGTCTTGTTAATTAGCTTTTTACTAAGTATGTCACTAGACAAATTTAATATTTTATTCATAATATTCATCGCTCACCCGTTTTGTATTTCTTCCCACCCTTAGAGATGTGACACCCTTAAATGAAGGCTAAATGCGGAAATATACTGTATGTCTGCTGATACCAAACGTCAATTTATATTATGTGATGTTCCAATTATACCCTCATGCACTAATTTTTATGATTGATTTACCCGCAGTCAAAAGATATAAATGAAGTCAATGAGTGATCGACTCTACGTTATTTAGGCCGTCAGTTTTCTTGTTTCAATTGTTTTATATTTGTGATAACGGGGTCTTTTATTATAGCTGTCTATGCGAATGGGCTTTACTCATTACTGATGGCCGCGGAATGGTGACATGTAGCTGTTAATTTCTGTATTTTTTGGTCTCATATGAAGAGTTTTCTTATTGTCACTGAAAAATTTAATTCTGGTATCTACATTTATGTAGGATGAGTTTAGTGGCTATTATATTATATTCGTTTATATGTCTTACCATAAAGTTAGCCTTTTAAAAAAAATTAAATGGAAAATTAAGAAGGTCATCAAAAAATGGAAGCATAATCAATTGATAACATAAAATTTTTGAAGTCACCTTTTCCGAAAGCAAGATTTATCAAATCTGTACAGTTATTTAGAATGTAAGTATTATAGGATTAAACGCCTTTTAAATAAAACTATTTGTGTATAAACTAAACCAATTCACTATTAAACAATTAAATGTCCAAATGTTATGTTTGTTAGTGATTTGTTCCAGTTTATTCACCAATACATGTCTTAATTCTATAAAATTAGAAACAAATTAAACTGCGCCATTCCTAACTTCTATCAAACGTTAGTGTTTATTTGTGTCATTAATCGGCCTTGGCCTTAGCATGACATTTTCTA
This sequence comes from Mytilus edulis, assembly GCA_019925275.1. Lineage (NCBI taxonomy): Eukaryota > Metazoa > Mollusca > Bivalvia > Mytilida > Mytilidae > Mytilus > Mytilus edulis. The sequence continues at coordinate 6,813,044 of CM034358.1, read as the reverse complement.
TCTGATAAAAGAAAAGTCAATAGTATCTTACTACCATTCAAATATTTTATAATTTCTTATAAAAAAAATAATGTGTGATATATACCTCTTCCTGAAAAGAAAAAAAAACGTGTTTATATCTACATTATGCATGTCTGTTTGAGATGCATTTTATGAGACCAATGATTTCTATAGACCAATGCTTTCTTGGGACCCATTATAAATACATTTTTTTTATCATTCCTGGAGTAGTTGATAATTTTCTTTAAATCTTTGGAATTATTCCATTTGTTTTTATGTTTAAATAATTAACTTCATAATTTTGATGGAGGAAATCTATTTTAATTCAATTTTTTTCATCAAATAATGAATTTCATTTTTATCTATCAACACACATTTAAATTGTAGTGGCATGGTCGGTCAACTGATAAGTTATATGGCTGATTACAGGTAAAGCAGTAATTTCTATTTGACAGTTGCGTGTACTCTAGGGTGTGGAATATCTTTATTTTATGGGGAACATCCTGTCCATGTGTATTTCAACAGATAAAATTACACAAATTTGTCTTCTGTTAAATGAATGATTTGTATACCATAATGATTTGCTATTTATATAAACCACATTTTCGTACAATAATCATATACCTTATATCAAGATATATCTACAGTATAATTGGTTTTAAAAATTAAATTTATAAGATTTTTGAACCAAAATTTGTAATTTTTTAAAAACACACATTTAAATTATTTTATACTTTTCATTTCATAGCATTATTTGTATTTGTAAAAATATTTATATACCCAAATTTTCAATTATTTTACATGCCCAACTTTTATTTTCATTGTAAGAAGTGTAACTTGAAACAACAGTATACATATTAGAATTATATCATGAATATTGGTCATGATTTGTAAGAACCAAAACTGTCAAGTCAATTTAAGACATAATTCAAAATGTTTAAAATATGTCAAGTCATACTGAGAAAAAATTAAAATGTCAAGAATTTGTCAAGAAATGTTAAGACCATATTCAGAATGTCGAGAATATGTCGAGTAAATTTCATACAAATTTAATATAAATGAAAATTTGTCAAGAAAAATTAAGACACAAGTCATATTTTTGGAGAATGTCGAGTAAAAGTTTATGCAACTAAAGACAAAAACTGGTCTTTCAGACTTTTAAACTTTTGTTTTGTAACGCTCAGCTGATTTTTAAGAGGTAAATCCCTTAGGTGTTCTGTACCCCCTGAAGGTTCGTTTGATTATACACCTTAAAACGGATTTGGTAACATTGCCTAGATGTTATTTCCTATTGTTTTGGTTTAGGTAGAATACTATTTTTCAATACCCAGGGCTTGTTATTTCGATGCCTTTTTTAGCTGAGTGTGTATTACAGGTTTTGTTCATTGGTGGAAGACATAAGATGAACTATAGTTTTATTGTTCATTGTTATGTCATTTTGTCTCTAAACAGATTTATATAATTGCCAATCATACCTCATTTTTTTTTTCAAATTTCTCTTTACGATATTTCCGGACAAATTGTAGTTGTTGTACATTTGGTATACAACCAATAGGTGTGATATGGTTGCTAATGGGACATTTATCCACCATTTTGTATCATTTTGTTTAAATTTTTCTTATGAATTGCTAAAACTGGCCGATGTTGTCGATTGTGGTTGTCGTTCCAGTTTAAACATGACAAAGGATATTTGCATACTCTGTACTCTACATACTTTCTTGATATTGTTCAAACAACCTATTTTGATTTGTCATTACTTTGATCATTTAACTAACCAATAGAGCAGCAACTATATTGGATGCTACCATGTTGTCTGGTCTGCATGATTTGTTGCATTTTAAATAATCTATACTTGATTGCGGTTTATGTTACCTTTCACACACATCCATAAAAACAAAATAAAATTATGATTCGAATGTGATGGTATTACATGAAGTTTTATTTTATACAGCTTAACATATTTGCGTCAACCCTAGTTCCTCATCGATTCCTTTTGACGGACCCGATTAAAAGGTGAGAAAGCAGACACATTATATTCCTTATTATCATTTTGAAAACACTACATTATTGATTTTTCTTTTAAATCTTTATTTTCAATTAGATATATGTTGGTATTGACAAGAAAATGAGAACTCAGAGGTTTCTTATAAAATAGCATGGTCTATATCCAGTGACCCACTGTTAAGAAAAACTATAGATAGACTACATCCTTAAGGGAATCAGAAGCTATTGAATTGAATTCGTAAATACCTTGTGATACATTTCACTTATTGTTGACTCCTTCATGTTTGTATCCATGTTTTTATATTAAAGTAAGATAATGATTCTGCAACGTTGTTTGATTATTGAACGTGTTTCTTTTGAAATATAAAGTAATGGCTATTTCTTATTGCTACCTCATGGCGGTCTTCTCGACTTATATGTCGTTCATTTTCGAATTTCGATGTCTCGGGATCATTTACCGCATTTCTTAAATTTTTTTTTAAAAAATTATCAAAACTTTGTGTTGCTCAATTCATTGTTATACATTTGTAGAGTTTTGTGAACTGCTGTTTGTATGGGCCGGTATTGTCATCGTTTTTTTCTATATTACGAGTAAAAAGTAGCTTTGCTAAATAAAAAAAAACGATCAGAACTTTGCTTGCCAAATTACTCTTTTTTTAGCTCACCTGGCCTAAAAGGCCATGTGAGCTTTTCTCATCACTTGGCGTCCGTCGTCGTCGTCGTCGACGTCGTCGTCGTCGTTAACAATTTTTCAAACATCTTCTCCTCTAAAACTACTGAATGGATTTGGATGAAACTTAGCATGATTGTTCCTTAGATTATCCTGCACAAAGTGTGTGCTTCGATTTTTGATCCGTCAAAAAACATGGCCGCCGTTACTTAAAATAGAACATAGGGGTCAAATGCAGTTTTTGGCTTATATCTCAAAAACGAAAGCATTTAGAGCAAATCTGACTAGGTAAAAATGTTCATTAGGTCAAGATCTATCAGCCCTGAAATTTTCAGATGGATCAAACAAACCATTGTTGGGTTGCTGCCACTTAATTGGTAATTTTAAGGAAATTTTGCAGTTTTTGGTCATTATCTTGAATATTATTATAGATAAAGATAAACTGTAAACAGCAAAAATGATCAGCAAAGTAAGATCTACAAATAAGTTAATATAACCAAAATTGTCAATTGACCCCTTAAGGGGTTATTGTCCTTTAATGACAATTTTTCACAATTTGTTCATCACATTTGCTAACTTTAAAAAATCTTCTTCTCTGAAACTACTGAATGGATTTGGATGAAACTTAGCATGATTGTTTCTTAGATTATCCTGCACAAAGTGTGTGCTTCGATTTTTGATCCGTCAAAAAACATGGCCGCTGTTACTTTAAATAGAACATAGGGGTCAAATGCAGTTTTTGGCTTATATCTCAAAAACGAAAGCATTTAGAGCAAATCTGACAGGGGTAAAAATGTTCATTAGGTCAAGATCTATCAGCCCTGAAATTTTCAGATGAATCAAACAAACCATTGTTGGGTTGCTGCCACTTAATTGGTAATTTTAAGGAAATTTTGCAGTTTTTGGTCATTATCTTGAATATTATTATAGATAAAGATAAACTGTAAACAGCAAAAATGATCAGCAAAGTAAGATCTACAAATAAGTTTATATGACCAAAATTGTCAATTGACCCCTTAAGGGGTTATTGTCCTTTAATGACAATTTTTCACAATTTGTTCATCATATTTGCTAACTTTAAAAAATCTTCTCCTCTAAAACTACTAAACCAAATTCAACCAAACTTCAACGGAATGATCAGTAGGGTGTATAAAATAAAGTTTGTGCTTTATTTTTTATTTCGTCAAAAAACATGGCCGTCATGGCTAAAAATAGAACACAGGGTAAAATGCAGTTTTTGGCTTATATCTCAAAAACTCCAGCATTTAGAGCAAATAAGACAAGAAGTTAAAGTATTTATTAGGTCAAGGTCTACCTGTCCTGAAATTTTCAGCCGAATTGGGTAACTGGTTTTTCAGGTATAATGACCCTGAATTGATGATTTTAAAGAAATTTTGCAGTTTTTGGTTATTATCTTGAATATTATTATAGATACAGATAAACTGTTAATAGCAAAAATGTTAAGCAAAGTAAGATCTACAAATAAGTCAATTTGACCAAAATTGTCAATTGACCCCTTAAGGAGTTAATGCCCTTTAAAGACTTTTTCACAATTTGTTCATCATGTTGACTTACTTTAAAAAATCTTCTCCTTTGAAACTGCTGTATCAATTTCAGCCAAACTTAGGCTAAATGAGTTTCAGAGTATCTAGTATAAATTTTATATTTCATTTCCTTGTATGTCAGAAACATAGCTCCTATGGCTAAAATAGAACATAGGAGAAAATGATTTTTTTTTTGCTTTTGAAGAAAATAGGACGATTCAAAGAACATTTAAATAAATTGAAAAGCCAAAATAATCATTGATGAGAGATTTAACCAAAAAAATTAAGGTGAGCGATTCATGCTCTTGAGAGCCTCTTGTTTTCTATTTGCAGAAAACCAAATATAAAAAAATAACCATTATGACATTAAATTTTCTTCATTTTTTTTCTCTCACAAAGTCGTTCTTTCGTGAAAGTAATAAGATTGAACATTGGAAAGTTTGATAATATCAACAAGACAAGTCGTTCATGAACACATAAAATAATTCCTTAAACTGGAAACCTGAATGGACACTTACGCCTACCGGATGAAATATAACTAAATATGTGTATTCTTGTGGCACTTGTGGCAACGTATAATGTATTCTGATACATTTTTGATTCGGAATAGCGAGTAGGAACATATCAAATATCTCTAATTGGTTAACCTCTAACCTTTATGTTGTTCTGAATTGTATGCTAATCAAACGATTAGTTCATGGCTTTGTTACATACTATATGCTCTTATATTAAAAGTGTAATTTCAATCTAACTTTATTTCATTTCTGTATCGATAGGTTAATAAGCAATATAATGCAACAATCAGACTATATAATTGTTGCTGCTTTGGATTTAGGAACTACGTGTAGTGGATATGCATTATCATTTAAATCTCAATTTGAAACGAAACCACTGGAAATACGTTGCAATCCGATTTGGTCTAATGGACATTTTTTGTCACTTAAGACTCCAACATGTGTCCTATTGGACGAAAACAAAGAGTTAAAGGCAGTTGGGTATGACGCCGAAAATGAAATTTCCAATATGTGCGGAAAGAGCCATCAAAAGGATTACTTTTTGTTCAGAGAATTTTATACCAAGAAGGTATGTTATTCCATTATAATATCTTGTTATTACACAAATTCCTACTGTTGTGTTTTCACTTTTGATTATTTGCGTATGTTTACATTATGTCTTTTGAAAAATTGAAAACAAAACGTTAAATAATTTCATGCGTCCGAAGCGCCTTTCTGGATTTACCTTCATCAGGAATGCTCAAAGCCAAACATTTGAAATTTGAGGATGAATAAGTACCGAAACCGTTGAAGAACTATATGTCCAAAATACCTAAAATAAATGGCCAAATATTTAAAGTTATATGTATATATCCAATCTTCGTTGTGTCATATATATATAAAATATATATATTACAAGTCAAAAAGGGTACGACTTCATCATTAAATAATTATAAAATAAACAAGTATGAGATATTTCGGATAACAGATATCCTTTGTCGGTAACCCTTTTTGACTTGTTATATATTATATTTTGTAGTGTACAGCTTCATATTACCTGATCCATCCCCCTGTAAGATTAATTGTTGACTATTTATTTAGTCATTTTATATATATATAACAAGTCTAAAAGGGTACAGCATCACCAAAAACACAATAAAACGAATAATATGTTAGATATTTCGGATAACCGATATCCTTCCTCGGTAATTGCACGATGACAAATGAATCATGTCAATTCAAATTAAGTCTCTATAACAATCCAGCGAACGCTGGAACAATTTTAAAATTCCCAAACACGACGCAAAGACTACAAAGATATGCCAAAGTTAGTTATTTACGATGTGAACTGGCACAACTCTAAATTCCCAAAGGTGGTGACAGTTGAGATGTTAAACAACTGCGTGGAAATACAGTCCCAATAAACAGTCCTGACCGATCTAAATATTTAAAATATTTTAATATTTCGAATATTTTAAATATAGTCCTGACCGATCTAAAATGGTTTAATATTTAGAATATTTTAATATTTAAAATATTTTAATATTTAAAATATTTTAATATTTAAAATATTTTGATATTTAAAATATTTAAAATATTACACCAGTTTAGATCGGTCAGGACTGATTATTTGGACTGTATTTCCACGCAGTTGTTTAATATCTCAACTGTCACCACCTTTGAATATTTAAAATATTTTAAATATTATACCAGTTTAGATCGGTCAGGACTAAAGTAAAAAAACAAAAATACTGAACTCCGAGGAAAATTCAAAAAGGAAAATCCAAAATCAAAAGGCAAAATCAAACACATCAAACGAATGGATAACAACTGTCATATTCCTGACTTGGTACAGGCATTTTCTAATGTAAAAAATGGTGGATTGAACCTGGTTTTAATAAACAAACGATTTATTTTTTATTTTTGAAGAAAATGAAGAAAATAAGTTAAAATATATATGTTTAGAAATTAATATTAGTAATACAATGTAAGAGATGTGAACGGGCTTTTATTGCGTCTAAAGCCATTCAGCTGTGAAATATAAACCGAAATAGGTAAATATTTAGGACATTAAACGAACAGGTCGTGCAGGTGATTTAAAACTAGCAAGTAAGATGTTATTGCAGAGAATATTCATTTCAAAACAATTATTTAAGTTGTATAACGTATATAATAGGTTTTATGATTCAGTTTCGTCATATTGAACTAAATTCCACTATAATGCTTTCTTTATGCGAGTCATGTTTATTGTCGAATAATGATACTAAACTTTCATTTTTACTGTAGAGCGATTCATTAGTATTGTATATGCGGTGCATTTTCAATATATGAATTTTAAAGTTGTTAATCTATTAAAAGTCTTAATTTAGACGACTTGCTCAACCAATAGATAAAGTAAGAGAAGAATTTGATAAAGTTTAACTTGCTGAGGAAAGTTTGATTGAACACTCTTATAAATTCAATAAAAATAACTTTATTTCAAATACATTCCATTTAATTTCTGAAAAATCGTAGGGATCTCTATCCTTGTTTTTATTTATCCATTTCCATGATACATCATCACTAATTACGTACATCTTGATATATATTAAACCCTTGGTTTTCCCGTTTAAAAGGGTTGAACTTGATGTTCGGTTTTAGCCAAGACTTTATGTTGAAGACCGAATTTTGACCTATTATGGTTTATTTATATGAATTGTGACTCGGGTGGAGAGATACCTCGTTGTCGTATATGACATCTTCTTATATCTATATATGGCTCAAACCGATACCGGATGGGATAAAAAGGGAAAAAAAAGACACTACTTTTTTAATATATTTATGATGGGCTAAATATGAGTTTTGTCAAATCGTACAATTTTGCCTAAACGGTTACTCAGATAGTAGTTCCACCTATTAACCGGTTAACCGGTAGTTTTATTTCATGTTTACCTACACTACATGTTTTCGTTTTCATAAACCATGAACCAAAAAAATAGAGAATGGAAACAGGGAATATGTCATAGAGACACCAACCCAACCAAAGAGAAGATAACAGCCACAGTCCACCATGAGTCTTCAATGACGTTTGCCCTTTTGCATTATACATGTTATATGGATTGTCTTTGAGGATTACTGGCAAAGTTTGACTGTTTATAATCGAATACCACCGTATATTTTATGGCGTTTGTAATATCTACATATTGAAAAAATAAAAAAAAAAGCTTTTGATCTCGTCGAATAAAAAGTATTCTTTCTCTTTCTCTTGATGTCTCAGAAAATAATGTGGGGTGTTTCAATTTGATATTATTAAGCCAGTTGCACCAACTTCAATTATATATGAACTACATTGACCTTGATTTTAGTACAATTTTTTTAGTTGAAAAGTTTGACAAAGCCTTGCTCATTCAAATGTATAAGTCTGTGCAATATTAAATCAAAAATAAAATTATTAAAGGATTACTGATTTAAAGTTACTGTTTTAAAAGGACATGTTTACTACTAAAGTTTACTTGAGATCTTGCTCGGAGCTGATACACCGTGTACTATATCATCGGGCGTGAGCGATTTTGATCTTACACGGTAACGAAAATCTTTGTTTTGTTCACATAATATCAATGTGTGCTTCAATCTAAACATAATTGCTGTTTTAAGAAATGATTTGGTCGTAGGTTGATGATAAGAGATGTCTAATAATTTTCCCAAAACAAGAACGATTACTAAAAACATGTGCAAATACTTGTCAAAGAAGTTGGTCCTCGTCTCATCCGATATATTCTATATTCATTGCAACTCTTTTTCCGATAGAAGGTCACTGTGTGTGTGTAATAAATATAGCTGTTTCAATAATTGGCATTGAAATCTTTCATACATATGTTATTTTTCGATATTTTATCCCGAAAGAAGCGTTGTGTACGGTGTTTAGCTGACCACATAAAACCTTATGTACGGTGCATAGTTAAGTTGTTGTACACCGTACACAAAAACTTTATTTTAATACTCGTTTATTACCCAAAAAGTTTCAAGGAATGAGTAATCATAGATAGGTTTATGATTGGTAACTTTTACTTTTGCCCTGTATTAGGTTTCGTTCAGATAAAACATGTAAATGTCTAAACAACTGTATCGAAACTGAAAGTTAGTGTTGACATTCACAACTATTTACATATAAACAAGTTAATTGTTCTTATTAGAATATCAAAGTTGTTTTACGAATAGGAAAAATCGATGTGAAAATTATTTGGGAGCAGGAATTTCAAATTTTGAGAAATGTACATTGAATATTGATAAAGAGAAACAAAAATTTTCGTTACCGTGTAAGTTCAAAATCGATCATGCCCGCTTGGTTAGTACCTATATCCGCTGTACTGATAATACACTGTGTGATAGTGTGAGCCAAAAAAATTTTCCTGTGAAAAAGTTGAAACTTATATCACAGAAAATATGTTCTAGGAGAACTTTTTCGCAGACAGTTTCTATGTAATTTGTTCCATCTCTATAAAATAAGTTTCACACTTTACCTGATGAAATAAGTACTTGGTTGGTGAAATATGTTCCTCACATAGTGACATTAGTTCCGGATTTATTATATTTGTTCCTTATCTGGTGAAATAAGTTCTGGGTTTGTGAGATTTGTTCCTCACCTGGTAAAATAATTTCTTTATCTGTGACATATGTTCCAATGGTCAAACAAGTTATCTTATATTCTGTCACCAGTCAGTTTAAAGTTATCATGCAGGTGCATTATCATCGTAATTATTATATCAATTGTACAATAAATAAAAAGTGTAAATCTGTATCCTTTGGAGTATAACAATGTTTAATTATGTAATCGTAAATGATATCAAAATGTTATAATAAGAAAAAACGTAATTTAAAGAATACATATGACATTTTGAGAAGAGTTCTAATAGCTATATATTTGATGAAGAATGAATGAGGAGTTTGTATTTCAATTTGAAAATAACATAAATACTCAAGTCATCAAATACGTTTTTTCATTTGTTGCAAGTCCATTTATCACATAAATCTACACTAACAATTCCTAGCATATTCGTAAATTCTACATCAGAAATGATTGCACTATAGTTAAAATGGATCGCTTTCAATAATTGATATGCTATATTATGTTGCTTTTATTACACTTATTTGAACGTTAACGCTGTTTTTGTACATTAAAAAGACATATCACACGGGAAATATGCTGAAACTTACCTTCAAATTAATTATTTTGGTATTTTCGAAACGTAAACAAATACAGTTTTCCAATGATCCTTTATTATACAATATACATACTCGCATATGATAGTTAAAATTAACTAGCTGGATTCGCAGTTTATATACACTGTACCTGTAAAGTTTTAGAATAGAAACACATTTAGTGTTCTCAAAGTACAACATTTTGTAAACATTTATCAAACTGTTTATGTACAGCATTCAACATTTTATACACAGCATTTACAGAAAATTAACATATCAAAGAAATATTCAATTCTACACTGGGCTTGTGGTCCAACAAGAGATGAAAATACATAGGAAACTTTTCAACTTATTTTGGGGTCAGATATTTTTAATTGTCACGGCAAAAATATATTTTAACGAAAGACAAACACAATTTTTTTTCCCTTTATATTATTCAATATTTTCCTGTTAACATGGTTAATCTTTAGGTTTTTTCTTTAATGTGTATTAATTAGCATGTACATACTAATACATTTGAACCAGTTAAAGTAAAATAATATTTCATTTGTGGTTTAGAATATGATCAGAGATATGACTTTAAAGGATGAGACCGGAAAATCTGTACTTGCTAGTCACGTATTCAAAACGTTGATCAACGCATTCATAAATCATCTAATGGAAATGTTGAACAGGGCGCGTCTTGGCTTACAAAAAAGCGATATGAGATTTGTCATCCCTGTATCAGCAGATTTGACTGATACTGATAAACAGTTCCTGAGATATTGTGCAGAGCAGGTATGTGTATTTCTTAACAACAAAAAATGCAAGATCAATATAGTTTGATAAACAACAACAAAACCCGATACTATATCGATGTTGACTGTACAATAAGGTTATTTCATGTTCATGAAAACAAGACAATCAGTATGCATGAGTTCAAGTAAACGAAATTTGAATAGTATCCATATTGTGGACAATATAGAGAATCTGCTTTGTAAAAGCGAACGGATAATTTTATAAACGATGTAAATGGCTAATCATCATCTTAATTGTGAAATAGTTGTTAAAAAAAATACGCATATTTCGTATTAATAGGTGTTAAACAGAGTTTGGAATATAAGTAATTTATATAAAAATGATAACTATAAATTAGCGCTAACAATGATAATAAACTGTAGAATAAAAAGAGGGACAAATATATTAATGTTTAGAGTCAATGTCACAAATAGTACAAAATGGTCTGGAGCTGAAAATATAGGTGACGATGTTGTGTATCATATATATATATGTATTGTACAGTCTTCCCTTTCATTTCTTTGTACTTATATGTATATTTCGGTCATAATACTTATTAGCTGGCATCTAGCTTTTGGTGTTTTGGCTTTGTTCGTTCCTTCATAGGGATGCGTTTCAAACACTAGTATATTTGTCATAATGACTAACTATATTATACTTTTGAACACACTATCTTTTAAGTCGGCTTCTGTGTCATTTTTGTTTGTTAACTAGATGTTTTTTTCGACAGATCTGCAGCCATATAAACTGTGGATATTGTTCATTTAAAGTCATAACTATGACAGTTGTTTTATAGTCGTTCCTTTTGTTTATTAAGTCGAGCGTTTTGTTTGTCAAGTCTGTAAGCACTTCAGTAGCGTCTGCTTGTATACTTCAAATAGCTCATTAAATAGGATATTCAAGAGGTGTGTTTTCTTGAAAGAAGTGTTCATGTAAAAATATAATGAACATTATTAATGAAATTTGCTGACGTAGCTATTCGGACGTGTACAGTTGTTAACCATAAAATTGTATAAAACACAATACTGTGCAAGAAATACAACAAGGAGAAAGAAAAAAAAAATACAATACTCAGATCAAAGCAAAAATCTTTCAAAGAAGACGTAGGAAGACCTCATGAAACTAATAATGAATGAATAACGTGTGTTTCATATGGATTTGAATAAGCTATTACACAACAGTTGATTTATCAAAATATAAACGCTTACAGTGTTAAAAATAGGATGCGGTATAATTGCCAATGAGTCTAAATGACACAGAAATTAACAACCATGGGTCACCGTACGGCCGTCAACAATGAGTAAAGCTTATACAGCATTGTCAACTAAAGGGGCCCGACATGACAAATGTAAAACAATTCATACGAGAAAACTAACATGTTAAAAAAACAACAATGAATTAGAGGCTACTAACTTTAAACAGGCGTAACATACAGAATGTGGCGGGGTTAAACATGATAGCGAAATCCAAAACCCCCTATCCTGGGACGACAGTGGTGTAACAATATTACAAAAGAACGAACTGTAAAAATCAGTTGAAAAAGATTTAAAGGTTATTTTTAATATGATAATAGCAACTAAATCAAAATAAAACAGCAGACTTCACGTTTCTTCTTTGTTGCTGACTTTGGTCGTATAAACTTGTATGCGTATTTCTGCATAACAGCAAACATGTATTTAAAAAATAAATATTTCAAGCATAATGTAACCTGAATAAGATAATTGATTAGATCACTTCATAATTTGATGATCTCTTTGAATGAATGCAATCCATCGAAGAAACAAATACTTCAAATACAATACTGATATATTTTGAATGCCTGTAAGACCTTAATAACGAAATTTATCTTAAGCCTGTTAAAATTTATAACCTAAGAGATATTCTGTTGTCAAAAACTCATTGTGCGTAGCAATATTCAAGCAGCGAATGCATAAAGAGTATTTATCTCACAGCTTATATTTTGACTCTTGTGTTATCTTTTTAATAAGCCTTGGATTTTCAATTATTATGTTCTCCAGCAGCACTAATGAGACATTGATTGTCGAAATGCGCATTTGGTGCAGAAAATTTGTACCGTTTTAGCGCTCTAGAATGAACAGAGGGTTAATCATGAAAAAGTAATCTGGCACTTGAATGCTTAAGAACAGTACCGATTTCCGTATATTCATATGTGTTGTCGTCTACTTGTGGTATGATCATAGACACGACATCATTTACATGAAGCAAACCTGAATTTGAATAAATCAATATTGAACATGTTGAAAACTAAGTGATATATTATACTTTCATACATGCGACTGACGTTTTATGGTCTGATGTAAATAAATCAACAATAGAATTTGATTTGTTATTGAAAATCATTGATATATAAAGTCGAAATGTTCATTTAGAAAAAAAAAAAAAAAAAACACATCTAAAGGTATATTACAAACAACACCATACGTCAATGAATAATTGACGCACTCAATTAATTTTGTTTGTCCAGACGAGACCTATTGACAATATTATACCTACGGACATGACAAGACCTAGGGACAAGTTTGCTATTTAACAGATTTTACTTGTAGCATATTTGGTATTTGGTTTTACAAAAAAGACAAAGATTGATTGATTTTCACTGATCGGAAGTCGATACTCATATGACATTGTCAAACAAAACAGTCCTGTTTACAAGTTAACTTGGGATCAAGCTAACTTTATGTTAGAGGCTCATACCAGAACAAGGTTAACTTTTGATCATGTAAACTTTATCATATCAGGTCTGGTTTGACTTTTGATAGCATACCTGGTCATACGTTAACTTGTGTATTGTACTGGTTGTGGCATATTCAACTTCGTCCAATGTTAACTTCAGTACTGGCCATGGACCTGTCCTGAAGTTAACTTTCGGTCAATCATTAAACAGTCCTAGGACAAAGTCTGCTTTTTAAGTTAATACAAATTATGTCTTAGGACCGGTCACAGCAGTCATAAAACCTGTCCTTAGTTAACTTTAACTAGTCATAAAGACTGCTTATTAAGAAAACAAGCGGTACAGGTTAGTACTGAACCCATCTGTAAATATATTTATTTTGTGTTTTACAGTAACTCATTATTTTTTTAGACAGGAATAAACTCTAATAACTTCGTTTTTGTGACAAAAACAGAGGCTGCGTTCATGTATTGTCACCAGTTACAAGATCGATACCATAACCAAAAATTAGAAAACGGAACGGAATATATGGTTGTTCATATTGGAGGTATTATGAGTCAACAATTGTTACATGTTTATACTGAAGATTTTTTCTCTCGTTTATTTATTCTTTGCCTTGAAATATATTTTTTTGTGTGTTTTGTTACGCAAAGAACTCGTCAATCAATTTCTGCGGATAGGGTTCAGAAATATATGCATAACAGGGGGACGAAAGATACCAGAGGGACAGTCAAACTAATAAATCGAAAATAAATTGACAGCGCCATGGCTAAAAATGAAAAGGACAAACAGACAAATAATAGTACACACGACACAACATTGAAAACGACAGAATAAGCAACACGAACCCCACCAAAAACTAGGGTAGATATCATGTGCTCCGGAAGGATAAGCAGGTCCATCTCCACATGTTGCACCCGTCGTGTTGCTTATGAGAAAACAAATCCGGTAGATAGTCTTATTCGGTAGGTCACAATTATGAAAGGGAAGGGGATTGCAGTTACAACGTAAGGAACATATCCGATATCATTTTTTGGTCACGGTTATTCCAGAACGGTCAACCAACTCGTGATATTGTCCGTAAAATTTACGAAGAGATGATTTCAACTTCACCATTTGAAACTCATGCTTTAATAGCTTCCGTGTGGGCAACAACCCATAACATTGTTGACACTTACACGTTGAAATCTTCAATTAATTGTAGAACAGCACTGATTTAACTGCACTACACTAAATGATTAATTTGACATTTAAATTCCTTTCCAATTAGAACTATTCTTCATACGATACGATATTCCAAAAGATACAGAACAATGCAGAATGCATATAAAACTTTTGATTTTATGTTGTTTTATAATTCATATCAGTATTGTGAAATCAGGCATTTCGTGTATTCAAATGATTATAAGTGAACATAATAAATGATATATTAGAGTGTTTTTATGTGTTTTAACGTGTTTTGTTTTAACAATAATAAACAACAGATCTATTTCTTCTAGCAACAATAAACGATGAAAAAAACGTACATCAAGTTTCAACAAAGATCTAAATAATCCTAATGACAAAAATGTCGTTTTTTTTAGTGTAGTTAATACTTGTAATAATAATTATGAAATATACATTTTTAACTTAACTGACGAGTTAAATGACTGCTTATAATTGCCAACTGACATTTTTAACTATTTAAGGTCGTTGTACTGAACTAACTGTCCTAATGAAAGATTCCAATCAAGTGATAGAAAAATATCCAACAAGATGCAATGATTGTGGTGGCACAAATGTAGATAACAGCTTTTTAGAATTTTTAGTTAGAATATTTGGTTCCCAATTGATTACATCACTAAGTGAAGATGCCCAATTTGACCTTTTAGATATCAAGAGACAATTTGAACTCATTAAAAGGAGTGTAAACGGAAAATCAAAAGGCAAAATTGGTATGAGAGCTCCAATTTCTAGTCTGAATTCTTTCTGCGACAAACACCATGCTAAAGATGTAAAAGGAGTAGTATTGAATTCTATATATGGCAATGGCATTAGACTGTTGAGTGATAAAATACGAATTGATACCGATATAATCCACAACTTATTCAAGCCAACAATTGACAAGATTATTAACTGATGAAGCACGTGTTTGCAGACTACAAAGATGCACATAAAGTGAAACAGATCGTCATGGTTGGCGGCTTTTCAGAATGTAGTTTAGTTCAAGATGCTGTGAGACAAAGTTTTTCCAATAAAACCATATTTATACCAAATGATCCTGAACTAGCAGTGATGAAAGGAGCAGTTTTATGTGGACAGCAGCCTTACCAGTACAACCAGCTTACATCAACTGAGGTGGGATAATGTTTAGTTGGCTGGTTTTTGCTGGAATATTTTATTAAACATTTATATGTTGGCCAATTAATTATGGGAAATTTTATTAGGAAAAAAGAATAAAAAAAAAACCTCCAAGGTACATGTAAACTTAAAGGGAGCAGTTTAATCTTGACATGCCATTAAAAGCAGATTTAATCGTCTGAGAAACATTTGTGTATGTGCCTTTCCTTATAAATTTTCTGTTTATAAAAATGCATATGAATCTATGATTTGGTTTTAGAAAAGATTAACTATGAAAATAAATCACAGTGGAACCGAAAGTTGAATAAAAAAAGACAAATGGATATAAGATATTTAGTGGGTATATTTTAACGATTTTCGAAATTAAACACATGTAACAAGCTATAATTTACCTTAATATCGAAAAATATTTTTTTCAAAGAGGGATCAAATTACTGCCAGTATCACGAAATTTTCTATAAGACAAACATAATACAAGATATAGGATTGACATCCAGATCAATTTAGTAAGACATGGTTCATAAACCATACAAAAAAATAACAGCAACCCAAAACAGTTTACTACAGAGCTATGTGATAATAACAAGGTTATACTAACAATAGTATCATATAAAAGAATATTAACAACACAATTGACAACGGGACTAACAGATAAAAGAAACAAAAGACTACATTATTATATAATAAGGATTTGTCCCACAGGTACAAGAACAAATAAAAAATAATCAAGCAGCTAATTTAAATTAACTGAGGGGCATCACAAGTCTACCACTACCATTGAGAACGAAAATAACAAGGGGACATAAACGTGATAATAAAGTAAAACTTGTCGAGATAGTGAAAGAAAGAAATCAAATAATAAATCGGGCTATTGGAGAAAAGAGATTTGAGAAGCAGCTCTTCCTAATACAAATTGCAGTCAGGCAGAACACTATTTTCAACATTCAGAGCAAACCTAAGCGGAGTATCTGTTTGCTATAGATATTTTTTTCTTCATTTTAGATGAAAGCAGCACAAGCCTCAGTTACAACGTGCATCTTTTGTGACAATCTAGGTGTTTACCACTGTACCGAATGTAAATCGGCATTTTGTCATGAATGCAGAACAAATCATGATAAGTTGCCGACTGCGAAGAACCACACAGTAACAGATTTGAAAAAAACTGATCCGTCAGCCTTTTCTTCTAATGCAATGTGTGTATTGCACAAGTCAGAATTCATTTACTTTTGTACACGATGTCATGATCTGATATGCGGTAAATGTGTTACAACTGAGCACAAGGGTCATGACATCACAGATATCAACACGGTTGCCAATGACTACCGAAGAAGAGCAGAGGAAAATATTTCCGATTTGAAACTAGAAGTCACCAAGCTGTCAACAGTAGTAGAACACATGACAAAATATGAAAAACCGACCATTAAAATAATATCTGAAACCGCCTTGGCAGAAATAGATGAAGCTGCCCTAAAGATTACGAAAGCAGTTTTCTCCACAAAAGATAATAAAATTGATGAAGTACAGAGTCAACTTGATATAGAAACAGAAGAATTTCAATACGATCTAAAAAACAAAGAACGGATATACGAACATCAAAAAACCATTTACGAAAGTTTGGAGAGATTAATGAGTGTATCACATGATATCACATTTATTACTTCATATGACACTCTGAAGAGAGATATTCATGACATTAGTGATTACGTTGAACCAAGAGGAAACGAAAAATTATACAAGTTTGATAAGAAGGGATTTGTTCAGGAAGTTGTCACAGCTATTGTGTCCGATTTTGAAATGAGGTAAGGAATCATTTATGGACTTGAAAAATAAAAATACAAACACGCATGCAAATAGAAATAAAAAAATAAAAATAATTAAACAAAAAATTAAACAAACCTATAAAAGGGAAGCGATTACTATGGGCATGCTCGTTCCATTTTCCGCAATTTTGTTTCCAATGCACTTTCTGCATTCAATGCATTTGGACCTTTCGACCATTTCTTAAAAGCAGAATAATAAGACTCTTGAATTTGTATTTCCCAAACAAATCCTAATCAGAAAACTGTAGATGAACTTTAAGATAGACAAAATTCAAAAGGATTTCATTGGCTAAAATTGTATCGAATCACGTCATTTTTCCTCAAATAGACAAACGTGTCAATTGGAATTTACTTTGAAAAATACGTTTAGTGCATCAATACAAGTATTCGCACGTTTAATTAGAACATACAGTACTGGTCTGTATTAACTCAAGATACACTTTCTTAGTATAACAGCTAGTACAAACCAATTGTTATTCATTATTTTCAGCTTGGTGGGTAAAGAAGATGGAAGTGTTGTTTTAATGCACAAAACAGACATAAAAAAGAGGGTAACTTAATAATAATCAGTGATTGGTTTTCCAGTTTGAATGGTTTTACACCAGTAATTTTGGGGTCCTTTATAGCATTTTGTTCGGTGTAAACTAAAGCTCAGTAATGAAGGCCGTACATTGAACTATAATGGTTTACCTTTATAAATTGTCATTTGGATGGAAAGTTGTCTCATTGACACTCACACCACATCTTTCTATATCTATATAAGACTATATATTTGTTTTATAAGCGGATTTCTTTTATTTTGATGAAAACAAACAATAAAGCTTCTTTCTCTATTCATACATACTCAATTAGATCACTGATTAACATCTTGTAGCTTTTAACACGACTTTACCGCACATGTGGACATTTTTTTGGGACTTTACTGTAATACTTACACAAGATGTTTAACACTTCTACACTTATTAAATATTTTTAAGAATTTTAATTTATATGTCAAATCATTTCACAAGAGTTTCCAATGTAGCACAATGGCTATTCCTTGATCCCTTAAATTATAGTTTGGGATTCTGTGTTGTGTCCTACAACAGGTTAAGACTATGTACTAACAAAGAAGTAAAGCTTAAGGTTGCTAGTCGTTCTAGGATATATTTGATATTCTTGAGAGAGAAAAAAAACTTAAATATATGTATCAACGTACAAATATTTTGAATCATGTCAAACATAATATTGAAATAATCTTTTGTTAATTTTATAGGAAAAAGAAACAAAGAAGAAATAAAACTCTAAGAAAATGAAAATTCTAGATGAACGAAAGGCTTGTAGAAAATGAATTATCCATGCGTATTATATAGTGTACAATAAACATTATTATTACTGAAAGTATTGACCTTAGTGTTAACAGTATTCATTTCTCATCTGCTATGTTAGTTGTGTAGTTAATTTATCTTGCTGTTTTTAACAAATATTGTTTTTTTTCTACATTTTTTGATATGGTAACGCATTTCAAGAATATGAAAATATCTGCTGAATGATCCTATATAAATGTTATCCTTATTTATTTTCTTATTTTTATAAGATTCATAACATACCAAAAATAATACTCAAATTCCAAAAAATCTATAAAGGTGCACCTTTTAAATTTTGTTTATCTTAAAATTAATTTACAGTTTTCTAATTAGGATTTATTTAGGACATACAGTATTTAACTGTTTAAATATTCCGCTATCAAAAGGATAAGCCTGTAATTCATTGGTTTTCGTTTGTTTATGTGTTACATATTTGTGTTTCGTTATTTTGTTTTTATATAAATAAGGTCGTTTGAATTTTCTCGTTTGAATTGTTTTACATTTTTACTACAGGGCCTATTACAGCTAACTATGCGGCGTTGACGTTGCTCACTGTTGAAGGCCCTACGATGACCTATAGTTGTAAATGTATGTGTCATGTTGCCATGATGATGTTGGTCTCTTGTGGAGAGTTGTCTGATTGACAATCATACCACATCTTCTTTTTTTATAAATGTGTGAAATATAGAAATAATTTAGTAGAACAGAAATGTCGTTTTTTATTAAGAGAAATAAAAAAAAAATAACACAAAAAAATCGTGTTTCAAAATTTGTTTCATTTGTATGCAGTTTATTACCATGTTATATATATCTATAAGACAATAACAATCAAAACCAAGGAGTAAACAAAGACTCATAAAACCAAAAGACATTTACATCAACAGTTACAAATAATAAATAAAAAACAACACGAACTCCACTAAAAACCGGGAGTGAAACCAGGTGCTCCGGCAGGGTAAGCATTTCCTGCAACGTATACGGTACCCATCGTGTTATTTCCTTTTTCAGTTCGGTAAAGATGGAAGGTTATTATGACTGAGGAAGAATATCAGATATGATTGCTGACAAACTTTTGTCATAATGGCCTATCAGCTCATGATAGCGACCATAAAATTTCTCGAGTGATGACCTTAATTTGATTGATTCATATCCCTGTCTTATCAACTTTTTAGAAAGCAGTATTCCTTGTTTAACAAGATCAACGTACTTTGAGCTAGCTCTAGAGTAACGTATCAATTGAGACACATATACCCTATATACTGGTGACGCTGGAATGTTATTACACAAAAATGGAAAGTATAAAACAGACACTGCATGAAACTATATATTTACTTTGTGTTTCATTTGCTTACGATTTTATGTATAATGTATACAATACAAATCTGTGTACTCATTTATAAGACAGCATTTTAAAACTCAAGATCCACTCAAGAACTAAGAGGTCAGGTGCATAACCCTTTCAAAAGTAATACATTTGCCTTTTTATTTCAAAAGGCATGCACATTGATTAAACAGTGACAGCTAAAGGTAGCCAATTTAAAAAAGGGCTATTTTTTCACTGAACTAAATGCGCTTTTTGATAATATATCGGTAGTCATTTGCAATGTAATTATTAAAACATTTAATTGTATTTAAAAAAAAAAGAAAATAACAAAATAAGCGAACGAATTGGAAAATTTTAAAAGGGAAGTCCCAAAACAAATGGCAATATCAACAGCTCAAACACATCCTTTGCTAAATTATTATTTAAGAACCATGTGCTCACGTTTCTATATTAGTAAGGAAATATATAAGGAGATGTGGTATGAGTGCAAGTCACAATTAAAAAAAGTAAACCATGATATGTCAAAGTACGGTATTCAACATGGGGCTTTGGATCACAACGAACATCAAGCTATAAAAAGCCAAACAAAAAAAACCAACAAAAAAAACCCAACATTCGAACGTTAAATCAAACGGTCTTATCTATTAAATAAAAAAACAAACGATAACTAATGCACGGCAAATTCATATCTTAGGACAAGTGTAATCGATTCCGGTGGTATTAAACGTTTTAATGATACCACACCCTCATTCGTATCTGAAACAATAGGGTACCATAACAACATAGAAAGACACACTATCATATATCAATTGAAATCGCTTAACTAAAGCAACAGACATATTAACGCAAGTGGACATACACTGAACATAAATACAAAATCAATAAAATAAGGAATAAATAATTAATGTTTTAGTACTATATAGCTGTAAATTGTGAACATTTTTCAAATAAAAAAAGTGAGCTTGCACAAAACATATGTAATAATAAAATACGTACACAGGTAAATAAGTTTGCTGTTAGGTATGTATGGAGAGTCCAAGAAGAAAGGAAATATTATCATCAAACAAATAATTTTAATGAACATAGAACGTGGACCATAGGTAGTGTAAATGTATAGTAGTACTAAACACATATCAACACTTGTATATAGGAAGATACAATCCTGAATAAGTTTGAACATCAAACAACAACAAAATTAGTATAAATAGTAGCAACGGGTCAATTAAAAGAGTACGATTGGAGAGTATTCGCAGTTATTGACAGCTTGTTAAAAGCCAAAAACAATTAATGATAAAGCATTGTGAATCAGAGATTAAAATCAAGTAAAACTCATCCCAGGGATTTAGTATTTAAAGATCATGGACAGTTACAGAGGACATGACTTGTGAAAAGCCAAAAAAAAAAATGTATCACCAGGCAATAGGATAGTTCGGATTTAACTTCTTTATTGATGAAAATTAACGTGTGTGTGTTTTTATACACCCCGTTTGAAAATAACACGTATTTAGTGATCTTTTGATTTTATGATGACAAAACCAATATAATGTCAATGTCAACAATATTCAAAGATCTAATTACAACATTGGTAAGATAACCTTTATTTATAAGTTTTTTTCAAGGTTTGATAAATTTACGTTGATGACTTAGTCGTTCTTGCAATGTCAGTACAATGCATATTTGGGATTAAACATACCGTTTGTAATCAGTTTTCGACAGGTACAGCCACATTTACTCGTCAAATCTTTGTATTTATTAAATAATTTAGTAAATTATTTTGAGAAACTTATGGTAACGAAAATCCTGACATAGAGTTGAATCATTTGCACTCATAACACATCGTCCTATATCTATTAAATATTGATTGCGTATTTCAAATTGTCAACGTCACGACACACACGGGCATATCGAACAAGTTGGGATTAACATGCATAAACACCGAATAAGTCAAATGAACATTGCTGTCTAAGAAAGGAAGCAATGGGGAATGGAAAATTGTCTTTTGTCATAAATTTTAGTGTGGAGTTTTCCCATTGAAATTGAAAAGTCTAAATCTAGAAAAAAGACAATTTCTGGTGTTGATGTGTGTTTGGGAAAATTTCGGTAGTACATTTAGAGAACTCTGTATTGTTTTGACGATAAAAAAGTCATCTGGATAGCGGTATGTATCGTTGAGTGTATCAACCAAATGTAAAAATAACATGTCTTTCCTGAGTTAGGGCATTAACTTAGATTCACAGCAATAGAGGGAAAATCTGCAATTAAAGGTGCACACTTAGTGCCCATAGGAATACCTGCAACATGTCGATACACTTTATCGCTGAAACGTACATATATGTTCTGTATTGCAATAGTACTACTAATGTTGTAATTTCGATACCATTACATACGACTTTACTTTTTTTTTTAAAGCAAATGCATGTTTGCTGTGTGAATTGGTCGTAAAACCAAGTAATAGGCATATTTTGCACGGACACTGATCTATTTAATGCATGTATATCAGATTCATTTAAGGGTAACCTAATATCAGTGAACTATAATAATTCGGATCTGGTCTCTGGTATGGTAATTTAAGTAAATTAATCACTGTATCACTGACATGTCACGATCAAGACTGAGGTTCAACCCCTTAATGAACCGATGGATTCCATTTTAGATTGATCGCAATATTTATGTCGAAGGTAGGTTGTTCCTTATGTTCTTTGTGAGCATTCTGGCTACAAATTAAACCAAAAGTGCTGAAAGTAGCGTCAACCACAAATGATAAATCCATCAATCAATTCGCATTTGTCTGTTTGTTGTACTATTTGTTGCTACAATAATGGGCATTTTCTCCTTTATGAATTGCTCCATTAGAAAACAATGTCTTATGATTTCAACAAATGACCCTAATAGTTTGTTGGCTCACAAACGTATAATGGTATTTGAATCATGTCAAACATGTACACACTATTGATATATTAATCATATACAATTACTGGTCTATTTACAAATATTTACGACAAAATCAACACAAATCTCATCATTATTAAGATAACTAGTGTCAATATGTTGAGGATCCGATAAAGGTAAACGAAAGGTACACAAAGATATATATAGATATACCTTTTTATTTATATTTCAAAATCTTGACTGAATTCGAATGCTACAAAAATTTATAGAGCATTAAACCAGAAAAAAACAGTTATTATAATGATTGAAACAAGATCTTTAAAATTAACCTCTCCTTCATATTTCCCATATTATAATCGTACTATCTATAAGCACACATATACGAGCTGATATATCCAACAAAATGATCAACCCACTTATTAAATGCAGTATTGAAGGTATGTAAACCTGGTATGTCCTGATATATAGCTGTTCACTAATGTATGTAACTAGAGAAATTAATGAGGATTTTTTAAATATATATATCGCATCATCTGTTCTTCGTTCATTCACACCTTCAAATAATTGGCATTCTAAACTGATTTTCGTCATACGCTTTGAGTATGCACCAGTTGTAAAATGCGAATATACTGTATGTCACCTATTAGCCAATACCATGCTTTGTTTTGGATGTTCCAATTATACTCTCCCACGTCGTAGGCTTAATGAATGATTTACCCCAGGTCAAAATGTATAAATGACGTCACTGAACGATCGCAGCTAACTATGACATTAGCACATAAGTATACTACGGGAAATGCACGAATCTGGTGGTAATCAAACCATGGAAGCATAAACAAACGATGAAACGAACTTGTTGAAAGCCTACGTCACTTTGTTTTGAGAACGACTAATTCCTTATAATATTTTTTGTCTGACAAAAACGTGCACACTGATCATGCTGATATAAATAATCATTTAGCTTCATCCTTAACCTTGTTTAGTATGTTAAGCATATCACCTATCCAGCTGTTTTGTTTTCTTTCACGTCAACACTAGTACTGTGTCTAATAACAGAAACAGCAAATATTTGCCTTAACCTAAAGGTATTCGATCCAACACAAATACTATATTTGTTTATAAAGAATACTAACAAGTCTATACCTCGTGGTAATCATTTAGCATGAAAGGTATCGATTAACTAATTGTGTGTGTGTGTGTGTTTTTTTTTTGTCGTTATATCCTCTATGTTCTTTTGATTAGAACCAATCTGATAAAATTTTCAAGAGGTTATTTCCTTTTAATCTTTTTGAGTCTTTTGAGATGATATAATTGTTCCATACATGTTCCTTAGAAACTTGAACGGAGGTCAAAAGTAAAGGTCATGTTTATTTGTTCATTATTGTATTTCAGCTTTCGGTGTCACAATATTGGTTTGAAATGCTTTGGTTTTAATGTAATTTCGTGGTTGTTCTATGTTTCTGTTATCAAAGTTGCTTTTCGTTCATTGTTATGTATAGAAATCAGCCGTGAATTATTTTGTTTGAAATGATTGTTTTTATTTGCGAGGCACTTTATAGCTGACAATGTTGTATTGGTTTATCTCATTATTGTAGGCCTTGCGGTGCATATTGTTGCTTACCTCTATGTAATTTAGTTTATGGTAGAGATTTGTTTCTTTGTTTATATATTCTCATTTTTAAAAGTTCAGGTTAAAGCTTACGTTTTACAATATTTATGGACGTTGGTAGTTTACCTGTTTTGTTAAGTCTAATTCGGTAGGTCACATTCATGAAAGGGATGGGGATTGTAGTTACGACGAAAGGAACATATCCGATATCATTTGTGAAACGGTTATTCCATAACGGTCAACCAACTCGTGATGGCGTCCATAACATTTACGAAGGGATGAACATTCATAATTCCTATTTTTTAAAGATATCCATTATTGATTGTTATTTAAATAAGAGCTCGTATGTTTTTGATGAAATTTCCGGATATTCATTCAGTAAACGACTGTGAGGATAGTATCCCTCTGTATGTTGTGGGGAATCATCTTCACACGAATCACACTTCCTCTCGTGATGTAGTTTACATAAGAAAATGACTGTACCAAATCAGGGCAGTTGTTTTCAATTCGTTTGATGTTTTCGAAGTTTTGATTTTTGCTATTTGATAAGAGGGTCTTTTTTTAAATTTCCGCCGAGTTTTAAGGTTTTGTTATTTTACTTTTTACTAATTGATGGCTTCTTCATATTTGTTTCCATGCTTCAATGTATAAATTATATGTAAGATAACAAATTATAAATGTTATTTAATCTTTAACAGAAGCACAACATTAAAATGTAACACAGACAGAAACGAACTATAATATAACAATGGCCATTTTCCTGTAACAAGTCCGCTTTCGAATTTTGATCTCTCGGAATCTATTTTTTTTTTTTTAATTCTTGCTCAAGGTAATCATAAAAATGATCGAAACTTAAGGCAGTTGTTGTATTGCCTATTAATTGATTGGTTTTAAAGCGTTTTGTGGACTATTTGTTTTTGCCGGTCTTGTCATAGTTTTCATATATTTTGTCTATCGCAAAATTTCTTTTTTTTTTCAATCTTTTAGAAATTAAACAAAAAACTCCGAGCTCTTAGAAAAAATCAAAAAGGAAAGTCCTTCATCAAATGGCAAAATCAAAAGATCAAACCAACTCTTTGCCACATATAATTATTGTCTTATTGACTTTAAATAATGCTATGATATTGTAATTATTGTATTTATTTATGTTGGCCTGATTTGTGTTGTGTGGCCTGATAGTTGTTTACAGAAAAATCTTAGAACTGTGCAGTTTAGAAATCACTGGAACAATTACAGAATGATTGGACCTTTCCAGAATGATTCTTATAAAAAATGCGTTATATAAACTTCTACATTTTACTAGAAACTTCCGTTGTAACTTTCTAGGACGTTCAATTCTAGAGTGTTCTAGTATTTTCCGTGACAACTATATATATATATAGACACTAAAGTTATTATATTACACAACCTTAGACTTAGACATAGATAGACATTTTAAAATATTCATTGCATTTGGATTGACACTTTTATTCTACAAACAACATCATACTGGATTGTGACCGTAGTAGTGAACGTAATATTCAGATTGGATATCGAAAGATATCCGGATACAGATAAAGATAAAAAATTGGACTCATATTTTGACAGTTAAGTTGACAGTAATATTTGTGTAATACTTCTTGTAAACTTTTGTATAATAAATATTGTTAAATTTTATTATTGATTTGTGTCTTTTGTTGGCTACAATTTAAAGGTAATTTCTGGCCGTAACAGAAATTGGGGGCTCGTCCGGGAGACTGAAAATATCTTATTCAAAATTTGTTTAGTAATTTTTATTATAACTAGCCAAGAAAATTCTACAAAATGGCATTGATGCCGGTAATTTTTTGAAACGCCAAACCTGGAGAGGTTGGATAATTCAAAGAAAGAGGAATTAGTGTTGCTTGCTAAACATCTGAAATTAGATTTTAGAATATGTATGAGAAAACAAATTATAAAAAATTTGGTTATAGACAAATTAGTGGACGCAGAAATTTTAGGGTAAAGAGGCTCTAGATCTTAAGGTCGACAACGTTGACGCCTTTAAATTAAAAAAGCTTGAAATAGAACATAAACTTAAATTAAAAGAAATGGAAATGAAGGAGACGGAGAAAATAAAAGAACTTGAAATGAAGGAAAGTTTGGAAATGGATAAAAAAGAAAAAGAAGATGAATTTAAATAAAAAGAACTTGAAATGAGGGAAAGGCTAGAGATGGAGAAAATGAAAATTGAAATGGTCAAAGAAGAAAGCAACACTAAAGTCCAGTCGAAATCAAAATATTTTGATGCAGCAAAAAATATACATTTTGTTCCCAAATTTTGTAAAACAGTGGATAAATATTTTCCGCAGTTTGAGAAAATTGCTCATAATTTGAATTGGCCAAAGCCATATTGGACTACAATGCTACAAGTGTTTTTTAGGGTAAAGCCGCTGAAATATACTCCGCACTTCCATCAGAAAAAAGTTCCGATTATGGCACGGTGAAACAGGAAGTTTTGAAAGCTTATGAATTAGTACCAGAAGCATATAGACAGAAATTTAGATCTTATAAAAAGTTTGATTCGCAAACCTATGTGGAATTTGCTCGGGAAAAAGAAGATCTTTTTGATAAATGGCTTACTTCAAAGAAAACAGATAACAATTTTGATAACCTAAGACAATTGATGTTATTAGAAGAGTTCAAACAATGTGTTCATTTAGACTTAAAAACACATTTAGACGACAAAACTGTTGGGACAATACATGATGCAGCTGTAATTTCAGATAATTATACCCTTTCACATAAAACAAGTTTCAAGGGTCAAAATGTTAATACTTCAAGTGGAAATTACAAAAATCAAAGCACTGAGCGTACTGATAGTAAGCCTGTTGCACAGAATAAGAGTCAGTCCAGTTATAATATGTCTAGTCCAAAATTTGATACTTTTGAGAAGAAGTCACTGATTTGTGCTTATTGTAAGAAAAATGGTCACCCGATGGCTGATTGTTTTAAACCCCAAAAGAAGAATGAAAGAGATAATAAGCCGAAGTCCAGTGCTTGTACGACACTTTATATTACCAGTACGTTGGAATGTCCTGCGAGTCAGGCTTTTAAGTCCAGTATTTGTGATTGCATGGAGCATTCTTTTGAGGAATACAAACCCTTTATGTCTGATGGGTTTATTTCTATTGTTGATGTTACCACTCTTCAGTGGATTTTCTTACCCCAGGAGTAGATTACCTTTGCCGTATTTGGCACAACTTTTGGGAATTTTGGGTCCTCAATGCTCTTTAACTCTGTATTTGTTTGGCTTTTTAACTATTTTGAACTGAGCGTCACTGATGAGTCTTATGTAGACGAAACGCGCGTCTGGCGTATAAAATTATAATCCTGGTACTTTTGATAACTATTTACACCACCGGGTCGATGCCACTGCTGGTGGACGTTTCGTCCCCGAGGGTATCACCAGCCCAGTAGTCAGCACTTCGGTGTTGACATGAATATCAATTTATGGTCATTTTATAAATTTTCTGTTTACAAACTTTTGAATTTTTCGAAAAACTAAGAATTTTGTTACCCCAGGAGTAGATTACCTTAGCCGTATTTGGCACAACTTTTGGGAATTTTGGGTCCTCAATGCTCTTCAACTTTGTATTTGTTTGGCTTTTTAACTATTTTGATCTGAGCGTCACTGATGAGTCTTATGTAGACGAAACGCGCGTCTGGCGTATAAAATTATAATCCTGGTACTTTTGATAACTATTCAGCCTATTAAGATTTTACGGGACACTGGAGCTTCTCAGTCTTTATTGTGAGAAGGTGTGTTGCCTTTGTCCGAGAAGACTTCTGTTGGTGCCTCCGTTTTGTTACAAGATGTAGAGTTAGGTTGTATAGATGTTCCTCTCCATCGTATTTATCTGAAGTCAGATTTGATAACTGGACCAGTTATTCTGGGTGTTCGTCCTAATCTCCCCGTTGAGGGTGTTACGTTATTGCTAGGAAATGATCTAGCTAGGAACAAAGTGGTTGCTGAACCAATTGTTACCAGTGAACCGGTGATGGATGTTAAATTACCTGAAGATGATGCTGAATTGTATTCAGCTTGTGTTGTAACTAGGACGATGGCTAGAAAACAACAAGATGAGGATTTGCAAGAAAACCCCTGTGATTACATGGACCTTTCTGACACTTTCCTAGCCGACATTAAAGGTCCTGATAGCTCTGAAAAGGCCATAATAAGACCACCTAATGTTAACAAGAATGTAATTATGCCATGGCCAGACGTAAACAGCCATTCATTAAACAGAAAGAACCTTTTCGAAGAACAAAATAAAGACCCTGAAGTTCTTCAGCTCCATAAGAGGGCTCAACCACAGGAGGAAGCAGACAAAGTGGCTGCTATTTCCATCAGGACGGCATTTTAATGAGGAAGTGCAGGCCTCCTGATGCTATGAGGAGGAATGGAGAGTGGTATACCAAGTGGTGGTACCTAAAGTTTATAGGCAAGAAAGTATTGGTCTTGCCCATGACACCCCCTTGGCTGGACACTTAGGTATAAGGAAGACTTGCCTTAAGATCTTGCAGCATTTCTGCTGGCCAAGACTTAGAAATGATGTTGCAGAATACTGCAAATAATGTCATATATGCCAGGTTGTTGGTAAGCCTAACCAGAAAATACCACCAGCACCACTTCTGCCTATTCCAGCTTTTGACGAACCTTTCAACAGAGTTCTAATTGACTGCGTTGGACCTTTACCAAAGACCAAAACTGAAAATGCGTATTTATTGACAATCATGTGTACATCCACTCGCTTTCCTGAGGCTATTCCGCTAAGAAATATCAAGACACCTACTATTGCCAAAGCACTTATCAAATTGTTCACATTAGTAGGACTTCCTATGTCTATACAGTCCGACCAGGGATCACATTTCATGTCAGGTTTATTTCAGCAAGTCGTGTACCAGTTAGGGATTGCTCAGTATAGATCAAGTGCGTACCATCTAGAATCTCAAGGTGCCTTTTCACCAAACATTGAAGAACATGTTAAGAACTGTTTGTTTTTCAATTTGACAGAGACTGGGATGATGGAGTTCACTTTCTACTTTTTGCAGTCCGAGAGGCTGTTCAAGAATCCCTTGGATTTAGTTTCTTTGCGTTGGTATTTGGCAATACTGTGAGGGGACCGTTAAAATTGTTTTAGAGTTTTTGAGCCTGGTGATAAGGCACTTGTATTTTTGCCAGTCCCTGGACATCATTTACAGGGTAAATATTGTGGTCCTTATACAACAGAGAGTAAAATCAATGATTTGAATTATATTATAAAAACTCCAGGTCGGCGTAAAGAAAACAGAGTGTGTCATATTAATATGTTAAAACCATATTTTGAGTATACTAATGAATGTGAGAGTAAACCAGTTGCCACTTTAGGCATGGTTAAACTTGAGAACAATCATGACAAACCAGATGTAATTGAATCACTTTTTAGTTCTAAAACTATGGAAGAGACGGTTAGATTGAAAATTTCAGAAATTTTGTCAAATTTAGACTCAAAACTTGCACATCTGTCGTTTGATCGTAGAGAAGAAATAAAAAACTTTGGTATTTTCTTTTAAAAATCTTTTTCCAGATGTGCCAAACAAAACCACTGCTGTTTGTCATGATGTTGATATAGGAGATGCTTCTCCAATCAGGCAACATCCTTACCGGCTCAATCCACTCAAACTTGAAGCTATGAAAAAAGAAATTAAATATATGCTTGACAATGATATTATTGAGCCGAGTAACAGTGAATGGAGCTCTCCTTGTCTCCTTGTGCCAAAACCAGATAAAACCTTTCGTTTCGTGACTGATTTCAGAAAAGTAAATTCAGTCTCAAAATCTGATTCTTATCCGATTTCAAGGATAGTACAACATTGGTCAAGCAAAGTTTGTGAGCAAACTTGATTTGTTGAAAGGTTATTGGCAAGTTCCATTGACACAGAGAGCTCGTGAAATATCAGCTTTTGTTACACCAGATGGCTTATTTCAATATAATAATGCCATTTGGCATAAAAAGTTTACCAGCTATATTTCAAAGAATGATCAATAATGTTATAAAAGATTTAAACTGTTGTTATGCTTATATTGATGAACTAATTGTATGTAGTGATAGCTGGGAAAAGCATTTAACACATTTGTATGATACTTTTGATAGATTGTCACAATCAAGTTTGACTATTAATCTTGGTAAAAGTGAATTTTGTCAGCCCACTGTTGATTATTTAGGACATACAGTTGGCCAAGGTCAAGTGAAATCTATTATTGCTAAAGTGGAAACCATTTCCAAATTTCCTCCTCCTACAAATAGAAAACAACTTATGAGATATTTAGGCATGATTGGATTTTACAGAAAATTTTGTTCAAATTTTGCTACTGTAGTTCAACCATTGACTCATCTTTTACGAAAAGATTCTAAATTTATCTGGAGTGAAAATTGTCAAAACGCTTTTGAAAATAGCAAAAATCACTTTTAATTAATAGTCCAGTTCTGATTACTCCAGACTTTGAAAAACAATTTAAACTTGCCGTTGACGCAAGCGATGTAGGAATTGGAGCTGTTTTATGTCAACAGACAGATGATAATGTCGAGAAACCTATATCATATTTTTCCAAGAAATTAGATAAACATCAGAAAAATTATTCAACTATTGAAAAAGAGTGTTTTGCAATGTTGTCAGCACTTCAACATTTTGATGTATATTTGAATCCCACTGTATATCCTATTCTTGTTTATACTGATCATAATCCTCTCACCTTCGTACATAAAATGAGAAACAAGAATCAGAGGTTGACTAGGTGGAGTTTATTGTTACAGGAATATGATGTAATTGTAAAACATATCAAGGGTAAAGATAATTTAATAGCACATGCTTTATCTAGAGCTTATTTAAACACTTTGTATAAACTAAGTATATTTGTTCATATTATTCATGATAAGTGTTGTTACACTAAAACTTCTTTTAAGGGGGGAGGTGTTATGATATTGTAATTATTGTATTTATTTATGTTGGCCTGATTTGTGTTGTGTGGCCTGATAGTTGTTTACAGAATAATCTTAGAAATGTGCAGTTTAGAAATCACTGGAACAATTACAGAATGATTTGAACTTTCCAAAATGATTCTAATAAAAGATGCGTTATATAAACTTCTACATTTTACTAGAAACTTCCGTTGTAATTTTCTAGGACGTTCCATTCTAGAGTGTTCTAGTAGTTTCCGTGACAACTGTATATGAATAGACACTAAAGTTAAACACCCTAGACTTAGACATAGATAGACATTTTAAAATATTCATAGCATTTGGATTGACACTTTTATTCTACAAACATCATACTGGATTGTGACCGTAGTAGTGAACGTAATATTCAGATTGGATTCCGAAAGATTTCCGGATACGGATAAAGATAAAAGATTGGACTCATATGTTGACAGTTAAGTTGACAGTAATATTTGTGTAATACTTCTTGTAAACTTTTGTATAAAAAATATTGTTAAATTTTATTATTGATTTGTATCTTTTGTTGGCTACAATTTGAAGGTAAATTCTGGCCGTAACAATAATTATGCAAATTTTTCCTTCAAAGTCGTAACTATATGAAATTTGTTTGAATATATATATTTATTCGTCATCAAAAAGTAAAAGATATAAATGAACATTTGAACGCTTTGCAGTAATTTAAAATAGCTTATACTAGTATCGTTGTTAGTAATAGCATAACGTTCCATTAATTAACAAATAAAATTATGTTAAAAAGCCTGAAACCTGACAGGACACTTCTGCCACCATCATGAAACATAGCTGTGCTAAATAATAAAATAAAATAATGTAATAAAAATCTTCTTTAAGGTCTCTGTTACACAGTAGATTTGCTTATCTTTGGAGTTTTATTTGCAATCTAATTTTATTTCAATTCAATATTTGCAGATACATTGTAACTAGCAATATAATGGATCGTTTAGACTGTTTAATGGTTGCAGCTCTTGATTTAGGAACTACGTGGAGCGGATATGCGTTCTCATTGAGGTCTCATTTTGAAGAGGATCCACTTAAAATATATTGCAACCAGTTGTGGGATGCTGGAAGTGGCAATACAATGCGATATAAAACTCCATCATGTGTCCTTTTAGATAGAAACAAAGAGTTGACAACATTTGGATATGATGCAGAAAGTGAATTTGCAGCTATATGTCTGAACGGTTATCAAAAAGATTACTATTTTTTCAGAGGATTTAATACAAAGGTATTTCATTTTATTTATTACACACATTCTTTCTGTTGTGTTTTTACATTTTACGGATTGCGAAGATTTACATAAATTATCTCTTTTTGAAATTATATGATAAATGTACACACTCAATGTTCATTTTTTTATTGTTGTATATTATTAAGCAATATTGAAAATTAAAAACAAAATATCACCTATAAATTACATGCGTCCGAAATGCTTTACTAGATAAGCCTTAACCGAAACAGTTTAGAACCTAAATAGTCAAAAAAGGTCTAAAATAATTGCCTTATCCCTCAAACGTCAACTTTGCCTACGCACGCGGAACACTAATTAAAATTCCTAAATCAACGAACGTTTTAAGAACATTTTGTTAAAATAATGTCAGTACCGAATAATTTGACACTGAGCCGATGATTCCAAGTGGGGATAATAGTACAAGAACAGCAGTAACCCAGTGCTGGTAAAAGTGAAAACAACAATACATACATTTGTTAAATGTTAAATGGTGTTGTGTGTATATAATCCACGTTGATTGACGTTCTGTTGTTCACAATTTGAAATAAAAATAGTATTAGAGCTAGTGGAATTTTAAAACAACCCTTAACAAACGACTTTAATGCACCCACCTCACATAAGGCTATATTGCATATCATTCGTCAGGTTATTGTCTGTTTTATCTGTGTTGTCCAATCGTCAATAATTCGCACGGTGCATTTTTTGTTAAATCTGGGTCAAAGGTCATATATTAAGGAATATAAAAGGTATATACAGTAGAAATATGTTTTGTCGATGTTGAAAGTAGAAAACATGTTAAGAAGTCTATTATCGTTCAATATTCGAATGAATACTGTTACACCAAGCGCTGAACAGCCACAAATATGGCTTTTTTTTTTATTTTGAACATTATTTCTTACTATATTAATTTAGTTATTTTTAAATTACAAGTAAAATTTGATATTTGGAAGAATGGTTGCCCTCCCTGCGCAATTTTAATCACCCATAGTTTAAGGTAGTTTTCGTACATTTTGATGAAATGTTTTGTGGACTGTTTTTTTTTGTCCCACTTTTATCGTGTTGGTCATGGTTTCATTTATCTGGTTATCAGAAATATGAATCATCTTTCCCTACCCCTACTATTTTTGTTCTTTTCATTCATATATACATCAATTGGATAACGAACACAAAACTTTGTAATGAACAATGCTGCTTCTACGTATACATTTTGTACATCGCCTGATAAATTTTAGTGAAGTTCAATGTTTTGAAGTGCACATATGGTGCTTATCTATCAAGGGAATTTATTCATGATAAGTACATTCAAAGCAATTCAAATTCTATATCATAAAGATATAAGAAGATGTGGTGTCAATGAGATATTTCTCCGTCCATGTCACAATTTGTAAAAAAACAACAACATTGTAGGTCAAAATACGGTCTTCAACACGGAGCCGAAAAAGGCTATAAAGGGTTCCGAAAATGACTAGTGTAAAACCATTCAAATGAAGAATTTGTTTTAATATAATCTATAAAAAACGAGAAACATTTATGAACCACGTCAACAAACAACAACCACTGAACGTCAGGATCCTGACTAAGGACATGTGAAAACAAATGCAGCGGCTTTCAACGTTTAAACCTTCACCCTTACCTGAAACAGTAGTGTAACATCACAGCATAGAAAGACACACTATACAATATCAACTGAAATAGACTAACACAAACAAAAGACATATTAACACAAACAAATGAATAAACACTGAAGGACTTTAAGTTACCCAGTTCTAACGCTTGTTTTTCTTATTTATACCATATTAAATGTTAATGTATGTCTTCTAATAGTACTCATAAAAACATCCCACTATAAAAAATCAAAGCAAACAGATCAAAGGATGCAAAACATTGGTATGTTAATAAAATGTTACTATAAATGTTGTTGTTTCGATTAGTTTTGGGAGTTTGTTTATGATTTAGTTTAGGGAAAAGACATTACTCGTTTTGGTAACAAATTTGTTTACGAGTGGTTGGTGGTTACAAAATAAAACGCAAATAGAATTAACTTTATTCTTTACTAGTATAGAAATAACGTTTGCCTACTTTTACAAAATGTTCTTTGTGATGATATGCTGAATTGTAACACATACACAGTGATTTCTTTTTCTATAAATTTTAATTCTTTGCGGAATAATGGAACTGCTGATTATTATTACTATAATTATTGCAAATATGAAAGAATTTTTTGATCAAAACGTAAAGACTGTACATAAGTTGGTGTAAATAAACCTATCATAGATACTAGGCTTAAACAGTGGTTGACTAGATGCACATTTCTTCAGCTGGTCCGACACCACAATTATTTCGTAGTGCATTTTATTTAGAACATAAATGAAAATAAAAAAAATCCCACCTGCGCTTTCTCAAAGAAATTTTTACAGTGTGTTGTACTACTTTTGGGACAAATTATATCAAAATTATAGAAAACTTCATCGGCTCTAACTCAAAATATGGACAATTTTATGTTTAGGGCGTCTTGAAATCTTTTGACAGCTTCCTAAGTGCTAATTTTTAACCTTTTTCAGCTGGACCTAATCACTACTTTCCTTTAAAATTCTGGACCCAATTTTTTTACAGTGTAATTTCACCCCCCTACTTGCAATTTCAGGCATTAAATATAAAGAAATCAATTTGGAAGGGGTATACAAATTAATGGCAAGTAACCCACTGTCAACACTAGGGACTATATTCGTGAACAACGAAAATCAAGGGACGACAATTGTGGTCTCGGACCAGCTAAAGACTTTTCAGTATATATATCATTATATATAAAAAAAAAAGACAAGGCAAAATAAAGCACGAAGATGAAGAGCATTGAGGATCAGAAGGTCCGATTTGCGAAGACAGCTAAGATCATATTTTCCAGGGGTAAAATCCGTAGATTTTCAAAAAATGAAATGGGTTTTAATGAGTGTGTTTAACTATAACTATGACCATATAAATGATAGATCATGTCGACACTGAAGTGCTGACTACTGGGCTGATGATACCATTGGTGAGGAAACTTCCCCTGCAGCAATGGCTTTGTTCCAGTAATCAAAATAAATATTAGTGAAGCCCGAAATAAAAAAGTAAAAAATAAACTAAATAAAGTATGAAATTGATTATCATTAAAGGCCCGAAATTTCGAAAGGTTTTGCCAAATACAACATGCAACTGCATGTAACTGCACATTTTTTTTACAAGAACATAACGTAGTGTGATGGGATTTCCTACCTCAGACAATTTTAGTGTCTAGAAGATACTAGTGTTTAATTTTTCGTCAATACTCGATGCAGTTGAAGCAACCAAAAAACAATTAATGATATTTTAGTAGAGGAATATGTAAAATTTCACATTATATGCTTTCGAACTATTTAATTTCTATTTATGTATTGAGTGTTTCAGGGCGTGCTTAATATTTGTAAACAAAATCCTTTTGTTTCTTTTATTGACAATCATGATAATCCTAAAATTTCAAATAAATAACAAGAAAAGACGAAAGAGTGTTTAATAGACTGGCTATTAAGTTGCATAGTGAAACATCAAAATTTAGCTCCTTCAATCCCTCTTCAAAGTATGTATCCCGTGTGTATAATTTTTCTCGACCATTTTTGAAATGTTTAATGTGTTTCTTCAACCTTACATTGACTGCATATGAATATTTGTCAGCTTAAACGGTATCTCTTTGCAAATGGTGGTGTTTTGAGCAACTGTATAGGTTGTTGTGATTGTCTGTGTAATTAACAATAAGTGTAATTAGAGCAGTCACTGTAGTTTTATGACATCATAAATTCTTAGCACGAAATGAAATATTTTATTTAGTTTTATTGTGAGTAACGATTGAATCGAAGACAAATTATTTGGTTTTCACTCATTTTCATTATCTTCACAGGAAGTTCAGGAAAAAGGGTGCTGTTAAAAAAAAATACGTCTTTAAAATTTTAGGAGTGCGTTTAACAACCGACTAAACATCTCTGTTCGAAAAGTTTTTCTTATTTCCATGTATGATTTTAATATTTAGAAGACAGAATATGCAAACATGTTGGCGTCTTGAAAAATAGCTAATTGTTCGTCCTTTATCTTTCATCATGATTTGACAGAAATTGCACTGTACGAGTATTTGACGACCTGGCAAAAACAGATAGTACAGATGATATGCTTTCGAAAGATATATTTAGCCGTATTTTCGATGGGTGTATTAAAAAAGAAAATGTATGGTTAATGTCACTCAGCTATAGAGGCAAACAAAGGACAAGTCTGATAAAAAAAATGAAAAAAATCGCACCCATGTTATCAGGTTAAAACAAAACAGTTAGAATACTAGAAGATTAAATGTATTCTAACTCTATATATGTATTAGATAAACCGTTCAAGAAACTTTCGATGTTTGCAGTCCTTTACCTGTTTTTATAACAATTGCTATTTTTTTCATACAATTTTTTCTCTCTTAATTATTTATAATCCTGGTACCTTTGATGACTATTTACACAACTGGGTCAATGCCATTGCTGGTGGACGTTTCGTCCCCGAGGGTATCACCAGCCCAGTATTCAACACTTCGGTGTTGACATGAATATCAATAATGTGGTCATTTGTATAAATTTCCTGTTTAAAAAAACTATGAATTTTTCGAAAAACTAAGGATTTTCTTATCCAAGGCATATATTACCTTAGCTGTATTTGGCACAACTTTTTGGAATTTTGGATCCTCAATGCTCTTCAACTTTGTACATGTATGGCATTATACATATTTGGATTTGAGCGTCACTGATGAGTCTTATGTAGACGAAACGCGCGTCTGGCGTACTAAATTATAATCCTGGTACCTTTGATAACTATATATAGCTATTAACCGGAAGAAATAAAAATGAACAACACCAATAAAAAAGTTGAAAAAAAAATATCTTAGATTTTGAAATTATTTAATGCGTTATTAGACAATCAATCAGATATAATTGACATCTATAAATTTTCCAGACAGGAAATTAGCCTATGATTTACAAAATGACTGTAACACATGATAAAAAATTTAAAACAGCACGTTTAATAATTTATTGCGTCCGACACGCTTTTCTGGATTTACCTTCATCAGGAACGCTCAAAACCAATCATTTGAAATACGAAGATGTATAAGTACCGAAACCGTTGAAGAGCTACATGTATATGTCAAAAATACCTAAAATAAATAGCCTCATTCATCTGAAGCCAACCTTGTCTGAGGGAGTTGAAACCTAAGTTTCTTTATAATTTATAAATTTATAAACGGACAATTTTAGTTAAGTTTGTTAAATCATGTCAGAACTGAAACACTGACAGTCAACCAGCAAAGGTATAGACCCAGTAAAAAATTGTAAACAACACGTTTAAAATTAATAATTTATTGCGTCCAATGCGCTTTCTAGAAATTATGCTGCTCTTTAATAGAACTTTTTGTCATTTCCTTCCTGAAAATATGCACTGTAGCCGTCCCGCTAGACCACATGGGCTTCTTTACAAGTATGATTCGTTCAAACTTATTTTGATTGTTGTCCAGAATTATACACTTTAATGACTGAAGTTAGATGCATGATTCTTCCAGATATTATTCGAATTTGAAAAATAAAAAAATGAGAAAATGTTGTTTCAGAATTATAAGGATTACATACATTTTTTCTAGAGGTTATTGATGTGTAAACCGGTGCTCTTACTCACACTTCGGACTTTTATTCAGTTTGTGAGTTAATCGCCTCTGTTTACACATCAATAACCTCTAGAAAAAATGTGTTTAATCATATAGTATTGATTAACATACATACACAAACGATAGGAAATCTGGAGAAGTTAAATGTAACAAATATTTCATTGATGATTTAGAATATAACTGTGGATACGACTTTGATGGATGAGACCGGGAAATCTCTATTTGCTAGTCACGTATGCAAAATGTTTATCAAAGCCTTTGTCGATCATCTGATGAAATTTTTGGACAGGAAAAGAACAAGCATACAAAAATGCGATATAATTTGGGTCATCCCTGTGTCTGTAGATCTGACTGATACTAGTAAACAGTTCTTGAGATCGTGTGCAGAACAGGTAGGTGTGTTTTCTTTCAGTATAATCAAAGATATGCCTGGTCTTTTGTTCAAGCAAACGAACAATATTTAACATTGAGAGTAGTACTGTTAAAATGTAATTAGTGTTCCGTAAACCAATTATGTCTGATTGGATTGCCTTCACACTTGTATAAAAATGAGGGAACTGCAAACATGCAAGTGAGATGTTTAGCTAGCTATACAATGGGTTTAATCAAATCTTTTATCTTTCTGAATTTCCTGTACAACGTCAGGAATATAACAATTGCCTCCGGTCATCCGTCGTTTAACATAGTCTACCATTTGATTTGTCAGATTTTTCACCTGGATCTAAGGTTCGGTTTTTGTGTAATGACATTTTTATTCTATGTATCAACACTGAGCAACGCCTGCTTAAAAAGTTTATATTTACCAATTAATAAGATATTCCAGAAATAGCGTTTCCTTGAAAGGGAATTTCATCCTTTTGTGTTGATACTAACCAGAATGGGTAGATGACAAAGTTGAAGTCATTCCTTCAAAGTCAGTAATATGACAATGTTTTTCAATTTGGTCCGTTGGTTCATTTTGTCTAAAATGTTAATATAACCGCATCTAAGGACTTCCCTCTATTCAAATTTTCCTATATAGTGTTATATAATAGTTAGTTTGTCTTTGTTGTTTTTTTTTTGTTTTATTTATACCAGTGTATTCTTTTATTTGATTGCATTTTGTTACATCTATAGAGCTCAGAATGCAGACACACTTTTTGCAAGCATGAACAGAGTTCTTAAAAAATTATCGTCTGCAGGAGATTACCGAATTTCACAACTCATAACTCCATTATTCAAAAGTACACATTAAAATTAAATAAAAAAAAAAACGACGGATTTGCATAAATTTATAAAGGACACATACTGTTGAGTCATTTTAGTTTATGTTTCCCTGCAATAAATGAATATCCATCTTGTCAATCCAAATTCAGTCAAAATGTTACACAAATTCAATCAAGATGTTACAATAGCATGAATAGGGAAATACGATACTTTGATTTATTTAACCAGAAAGTTTACTTCGACACCGACTTTGAACATTATACATGCAACAAATACATCAATAAATGCCATACACACGGGCGGGATCAATTTCGTGCGTTAAACATAGTTGAAATATATTCTTATTCTTTTTAAGGCAGGAATACCCTCTGATCACTTAATGTTTGTTACAGAAACGGAAGCCGCATTCATTTATTGTCATCATTCACTGGGTCGAGAACATTATCAACACTTAAAAGATGTAACTGAATATATGGTTGTTAACCTTGGAGGTAGTGTGAGGTTCAATATGACATGTATCTTTACTAACTCATTTTGATACATATGTTTGCCTCCTTACTTTTAATTGAAATTTTACAATAAGTAGCTCTTAGAACTCGTCACATAGTTTCGCCAAAACAGAGTTAGGATTCAATTATATAGAAATGCATGTGCAGAATTGAATAATTGATAATACGATACATATATCACTTACTTAAGTACAGTGCTTATTCGACTACGATTAATCGTTTGAAAACTTTAAAAGTTTGTTTTCTTTCCAATAAGTTTGCATCATTAAGTGACCAAACCCGTATATTGCCTTTTCTTTGTTATTGTTTTACGAAACTTTTTATAAAGCAGGAATTATTCTAAACTGTTGAATTAAATGACATGTCCTGTTATTTTATCAAATTTCTGTTCTACTGGTAATCTTTATTTCTTGACATTAGGTTCTTTTGCTGACATAACAGTCCTCAAGAAAGATGGTACTCAAGTGAAGTAATTTGTAGTTCTATATATGGCAATGATATTACTCTGATTAGTAATAAAATGCGAATTAATTCCGATTTGTTCTGCAATTGTTTCAAGCGAACGATTGACAACATTATTAACCTGATGGAAAACGTGTTTGCAGATTATAAAGATTCACACGAAGTATCGGCTATCGTCATGGTTGGAGAATTTTCGAAATATAATTTAGTTCAAGAAGCTGTGAGACAAATGTTTACCAAAAAAGACATCATTATACCGACATATCCTGAACTAGCAGAAATGTTGGGAGCAGTAGTATGTGGACATCAGCCTTGTCAGTACAAGCAGATGTCTCCGTCTCAGGTGAGAAAATGATAAATTTTACAAATCAAAAGTTATGTTTACGTTAGCTAGATGTGAAATTTCAGAATGAAAAATAATTTTGCCAGTAAAACATTTACAAATGAAACACACCTGAATTAATCAACAAAGTTAAGAGTTAAGTAAAGTTAATTTCGATGAACCTTATGAATATGATGGTATACAGAAAACAATAATAACAAAGTTACCCTTTGTCACAACAATGGTGAAACATGAGGTTTTCATAAAAATATTTAAACACGCAGAGGAGTACATTGTTACGAATTTTAAAAATTGACAAACACCGAAATGCCCATATCCTGTGAAAAAGCCTAGATGAAACAGAAAATATACCTGTAATACGCGATTAATTATCCGACAAAATATAACGCAATGCTATTGTTTTACTTGACTTACTTGACTTAATCCACTTCGTCCCATGGGGGAAATAGGGCGACCACAGTAGCTTTCCATCTGTTCCTGTCTTTGGCTATTTTCTTTGCTTCTCCCCAGGTTTCGACAATTTTCTGAAGATCGGATGTAAGATCTCTGCACCAGGTGAATTTTTGTCACCCTCTTTTACGATGGCCCTGCGGGTTCCAATCTAGTGCCTGTCTAGTTACATTATTGATGTTTTTACGTAGCGTGTGTCCTACCATTTCCATCTACGTGTCGTAATTGTTCTTTCTGTTGGTTCCTGTTGAGTCCTTTTCCATATATCTTTCTTGTATGGTATCTATGATGAGTTAATTTACTACCACTGGGTCGATGTCAATGCTGGTGGAGATTTATTTCCCCGAGGGTATCACCAGCCCAGTAGTCAGCACTTTTTGTGCTGACATGAATTATCATTGATATGGTTATATTTACAAATTAACTGTTTAAATAATTTAATAGAATTTTTGAAATACTAAGGCTTTTCTACCTCAGTCATAGATTACCTTAGCTGGATTTGACAAAACTTTTAAAAATTTTGGTTATCAATGCTCTTCAACTTCGTACTTTATTTGGCCTATTTAACTTTTTTGGATTCGAGCGTCACTGAAGAGTCTTTTGTAGACGAAACGCGCGTCTGGCGTATATACAAAATTTAGTCCTGGTATCTATAAGGAGTTTATTTGCTAATGGCGTTAGGCCACTTACTCTATGATGTTTCTAAGACACCTGACAATGAAAACTTGTAGTGTTTTGGTAGACGCAGCTGTAAGTCTCCAAGTATCTGACCCATAGAGAAGTTTTAGAAGAATTGGTTATTCTTTTTATTACATTGGCAAATGATTTTTTTGAAGAAATTAATGTAAAACATTTAAGGAATTATATCTTTTTTCTACGCATTCACAATTTGTTTTGATCCGCCGTTATCGACGTCTTGACAACGCCTATTGTTGAATGACGTCAGAGAGTGCAATAACCACGTGTATTTCACATGTGAAATTATCGGATTTTATTTAACTTTTAAATCAATGGAATTCATTGTAACCAATGTAATAAACTGTTATACAATAAGGATTTGTTCAGACACTTGAGGCAGGAGCAAGAACAACACGACAATTCAATCAGCTAGTCTAGATAAATTCAAAGACATCACAAGTGTTCAATGATGTACATGCTTGACTCGATGAAAACAAAAACAAGTCGACATAAACTTGATAACCAACTGAATTTTAGTAAATTTATAACTGACCACCAGGAAAAAAATCAAAAAAGTTGTTTTAGCCATGAAAACGAAATTAACACATAGGCAATTAGTTATCAACTGTCACAACAAATATGACTTACAACCAATAAAACATTTTTCAACAAGAAGAAGAAAATACAATAGAGTTTGATTGATATTAGGTCGCCATGAAAAAAATGACTTTATTTTCAATCTATGTGAAAAGTAAAATCACAAAAATACTGAACTTAGAGGAAAATCCATTCGGAAAGTCCATAATCACATAGCAAAACAAATAATAAAACGCATAAAAAAACGAATGGACAAGAACTGTCATATTTCTGACTTGGTGCAGGCATTTTTAAATGTAGAAAATGGTGGATTAAACCTGGTTTAACTTTTAGAAGTTTAGAAACTCAAAGCCGTCAATAACTGAACACAGTATAGAGTTTAAGACCAACTTTAGGACAATATACATGTTTGATACCGAAAAGTTAGAACTCATACAAGACTTGCTGATCATCGGGAACCACGGTCTAGCACATTTTTGTTTTTATCACTGTAGTCATGAAATGCATCCGAATAAAAAAAAATGGATCTACATTTAAGCATATGTAAAGCCCTTTAAAAGTTTGAATATAATGTTAAATTTAAGGAAGGACTGGTTGTGATGTCTGGTTAGAGTGTACCGTGAGAAACTTAAATCTGAAAAAAGAGATAATACAACCTATTCCTAAATACTTGCAACAGATCTAAGGAATTACAATTCTAGCCTTTGTTCGTAAACATGTGCTCAAACTCAAACGATCATAAATCCTCTCTAACGGAACAAGAACAACACACCGTACACTACAAAAATCAAGGATCTCAACTTACGGATGATTCAATTTAAATAGTGTGTTGACAATATCATGCTTACCAGCGAACCAGATTCTTACAAAATGCACAAAGTGTTGTAACATTGAGGACGACGTTCGAATCGTATACAACAATTTAAATTGTTTAGTATATTTTGAAAGGACAGGTGATAGCTTTTAAGCTTCCAAACACGTCGCAATAAGCTATATTTGAAGTACACAACTATGAAATGACCACGGATGCCAGCGTTATTACACGTGGAATTTGATGGGAGCAGTACAGTCAATATTAAAACTAAAAAAAAGCTCATCATTTTTACATGCCTCAATATTTCCATTATTTCTGTTTGCCATTCAAATATTTGAGTTTCAAGATGAATATTTAAGAAATATGTAAAAGTTAAATGAATACAGAATAGTATAATGTCGTTTTTAAATGAAAAAGACAAATACAGGTATATATTTCTTTCTGCGTGATTTATAATATTATTCTATTTTAGATGATAGCAGCCCAAACGTCCGTTACAAAATGCATTTTTTGTGACAATCCAGGAGTTTACCACTGTATCGAATGTAAATCGGCATTTTGTCAGCTATGCAGAACAAATCATGATAAGTTGCCGGCTGCAAAGACCCACACAGTAACAGATTTGAAAATAATCGACCCTTCAGCTTTTTTAACTAATGTAATATGCGTGTCACACAAGAGAGAATTCATTTATTTTTGT
This sequence comes from Mytilus edulis, assembly GCA_019925275.1. Taxonomy (NCBI): domain Eukaryota; kingdom Metazoa; phylum Mollusca; class Bivalvia; order Mytilida; family Mytilidae; genus Mytilus; species Mytilus edulis. The sequence continues at coordinate 6,768,656 of CM034358.1, read as the reverse complement.
ACACAAGGCCATTTTCTGATATGCAGTAAATGTGTCACAACTGATCACAAGGGCCACGATATCACCGATATCAAGACTGTTGCTGACGATTACCGAAGTCATGCAGAGGAAAATATTTCTGATTTGAAATTAGCAGTCACCAAGATGTCAACAATAGTAGAACAAATGAAAGAAATTGAGAAACCGACCATGAAAAGAACATATGAAACCGCCGATCCAGGAATAGATGAAGCTGTTAAAAAGATAACAAAAGCTGTTTTATTTACAAAAGATAATAAAGTGCAGAGTCAATTTGACATGGAAATGGAAGAATTTCAATACGATCTTAAAACCAAAGAACGAATAAACGAACAACAAAAAAACATTTTCGAAAGTTTGGAGAGATTAATGAGTGTATCACATGACATCGCCTTTATCACGTCATACGAAACACTGAAGAGAGATATACATACCAAAAACAAGTATACAAGTTTGAGGAGAGGGTATTTGTAAGGGAAGTTGTTGATGCAATTGTGGCTAATTTTGAAATGAGGTAAGGCATCATTTATGAACTTGAAGAAGAACAATACGTACACGCATGCAAATGAAAAGATGTAAAATAAATCAAAGTTGAAACATTAGCAAATAAACAATGATAAAGATTTTATGCAAGTAACAGTACTCATCACAATGAACCGTTTTAAGAATGCAAATAAGAAAAAAACACAGCAAAGAATTTAAAAAATCATTAAACATCCATCTAAGATACCGTTTTACTATAGGCCCTATCGAAACAAATAGTATTCACATAGATATCCTGTATCTTGCCATACATTTGATACAAACCAATTGCCATTTTTTTTTTTTTTTTTTTTACAACACATATTCATTATTTAAGCTTGGTAGGTAAAGAAGATGGGAGTGTTGTTTTAATGCACAAAACAGACATGAAAAAGAAGATAACGTTATAGAATTCATGATCATTATAAGAGGACCTTTTGATATTATGTTGAAAATAAACGATATTGATTCTTTTGCTATTCATGCATACTCAATTATATCACGGATTAACATAATGAAGCTTTTACCATGACTTAAAAGATTAAGAAAATGTACATGATTTTACTTTTAACGTAACACAAAATTTTAACCTAAGTATTTATCGATATATTTACTTATAGTTTAAAGCATTGTACATAAGTGTCCAATGTGAAAATATCAACTTTCTTCGATTTCTTAATTTCGAGCGTAAAATTATATGCGGTGTTCTATAATAAGTTAAAATAATTTATTAACAAAGCTCGTATTTGCTTAACGTTTTGTTCATGATATATTTGATGCAAAACATGTCTTCTTGCAATCCCGCTAACATGTTTAACCCCGCTATATTATGTATGTACGTGCCTGTCCAAAACAAGGAGCCTATACTTAAGTGGTTGTCGTTTGTTAAGGTGTTACACACTCATGTTTCATTAATTTTTTGTACATAAATTAGGTCGTAAGTTTGTTTCTCGTTTGAATTGATTTACATTGTCATTTCGGGGCCTTTATTAGCTGACTATGTGGTATGGCCTTTGCTCATTGTTGAAGGCCGTAAGGTAATCTATAGTTGTTAATTTATGTGTCATTTAAGTCTCATGTGGAGAGTTGTATCATCTTCTTATTTTATACTTCTTGAAAATAAAACAAATAATAAAAACATTTTGCATTATATTAAGCATACTTTTGAAATAATAATATGTTGATCTTATAGGAAAAGGAAAAAAAAGCAGACATAAAACTATTCGTCAATGGGAACGTTTGGTGAAAAAAAGGCCTCTAGAAATTGGGAAATATACGGAAGTCTTACTACATATTGCATAGTGTGAACTAACCATTATTATTACGAACAGTGTTGACCTTAGTGTAAAAAATATCAATTTATAATATGTTGTTTTAGTTCTGTGCCCGTTATTTATTGCTGTCTTTTAATATTTTATTTTGTAACATTTTTGATACTATATCAATTCACAGGCAAACCAATGAAGACTATTATAAATATGTAAGCTCAATGCACTCAAAGAACACATTTGATTATTGTAGATTTGCATCCAACTATATTACTCAACGGATCATTATTTTTCACGTTCATGTTCTCTGATTTTAACCTAATTTAATTGTTTTAGAAATTTTGAACATACCAAAACTATTATTCAAATTACAAAAAACAAAAATAATCCATGCACCGAGGTTTCACATTTCGTGCACACATCAGATATCAAATTTGCAATTCGGTAACATATCATCGATGTTTGAGAACGTTTTGATCAAACGAATCAAATGATTGCTAAAAGCAAAATGGTACATTTCTATTCCGCTTTTTAAGATATTTGAAACGAAACAAATCACATTTCAGTATGTTGTCTAAATTTGTATTTCATTCCCATTAATGAAAAAAGTAACCACATATATTTACTATATATAAATAATTAATTTGAAACGTGCAATTTTTCTGTAAAGATGTACGTATGGTGAACGATTAAGATAGATGTTGTCAATTTGTGTTATTACATACATGTAATTTTGTACAAATTTGGAACTATTTACGTATGTTAAAAAAATTATGATCACAAATGTATAAATATATAGTTATTTAATATTATCATTTCATTCTACAATAATTGTATATCACATGCAAATGCAATACTGTGAACAAAGTAATAGTGCATATTTTACAATTTCACACACATATAATAAATAATTCACATTTAAATATTCTTTTTGCACAAAACGCTAATTTTGTTCAAATCCCACTCTACTGTTTATATAATGTCAGTTAGTTTACAAAAAAAATCTTTTTATAGGAAAATTTTACGTTAAATGTTTCTTTTCAAACCTTTGCAGACAGCTGCTTACAACAGTCTTTTCAAGGTTTACTCAATTTAAACGACCTAAAAAATCATCATAGGTACCAGGATTGAAATTTTATATTTGCGCTAGACTCGCGTTTCGTCTACACAAGACTCATCAATGACGCTCAAATCGAAAAATGTAAAAGTTGAAGAGATTTGAGGACAAAAAATTCCAAAAAAAATTCAATATAACTGAAAATCATCAAATTGAATACAAAATATTTGCAATTTGTATTCTTCTTTTTCTTGTGTTTTTTTCTTGATTGTATTGTGGTTTACAATCATACTGTATTTCCCTTTTTTGTCGCAACATATGAAAAAATTAGAACGAGTAAATTTCTTATTTATCGGTAAACAAAACAAAGAAAAAGGTAAAACATTTACTTTCGATATCGGGAAAACAATCAAAGTTAATAAGTCGAAAAACTAACAATTCCATGACCTTTGTTTGACAAATTACTTGATTTTTTTCCCACATAAGTCCAATCCACCGTTTTCTACATTTAAAAACCTATACGGGTTACTTTTTCTTTTTCGTTATATTCATAAGTTGTGTTTTTAGTGTAAACACAAAAGCAAACTTTCCAATTGTCAATGATTTGGATATCTTGATCCTTGAATTATCATAACATTTTGCTTTTATGTTCAAATGAATAATTTCACTAATCTGATGATTTTGATGGAATTGAAATTTTTTTTAAATGTTGATATTCAAATAAATAAATGCATTTTTTATGCAGAAGTATATGTCATCATACATTTTTTATCCCATTCGAATCGTTTGGAAGTCTGTGTAAAAACTAGCCATTTTTAAAATTGCCTTTACAAAATATTATATTGAGATAGAAAATGGGCAATGCGGCAAAGGGAAAACAACCTGACCAAAGAGCGGATACTAAAATATGTCGGATCTCAAATTATAGATTCGATTTTAACTCCCAGGAATGGAGGTTAACGGCTGTTTTTATTCTAGTAATCCTTAATTTATTTTTCTTATAAACTTACATATTGTATATGTAAAGAAATAACTTTATTGTACAAATGTATCATGTGTATATACTGGTACTATTTCCTAGTTCATAAGGATGATGCTCATGATGATAGCCTTCTCAGAAATTCACCACTTTCTATCACTGCCTTATATCTTACATACACACAGTTAGCCGCTCATCTGCATGTTCCACTAAATATTTGCTCATAAGATTTATTAGAATTCTGTCCGAAGGGAAAGAGCGTCTTCAGACATAATATGAAACTGTTTACTGGCGTATTGGTATTAACCATATGTGAATTCTTAAAAACTTTAGAGAACTTCTGGATAATTTGAAATCTTGGTCTTTTTTCTGAAACAAGTTCTATCAAAACTTTGGATTTTTTTCAACCTTGTATACTCACATCCCCTATATGAAATTGAAAAAAATTGTCTTAAAGAAATTATCCACAGTGCTTTTTAACATAAAATGGTAGCATACACTATACATTTATTACTTTGAGATACTAGTAGTACCATAAGGCATATTTTGTTAATAATGAACAAAACAGCAAAGAGTGCTACACAGAGGAACAAGGGATCAGTTTGTTGAAGTTTCTTATTGACAACGTATTTGTTGAATTTGGAGGTAGACTATTTTCAACACATTTTTGGAATTCCTTGCGCTTCTCATTGTGTTTATTGACGTTATTAAGAATTGAACGATGGACAGTCTGTGGGCTGAATGCTTCTTACTACCTGATTGGAAGATACAATATAGACGTTAATAATTCTTTCAATTCCAAAGAGTATCGGATTTTTACCATATATACCATGGCTATATGCCATATGACAGTTCTTGTCAATTCGATTTTGATGTGTTTTGTCATTTGATTTTGCCATGTGACTATGGACTTACCGATTGAATTCTCCTCTGAGCTCAGTATTCTTGTGATTTTACTTTATATCACCTCTCAGACTGGTGTAGATTGGGAGTAATGGGCAAAAGGAAGGCTTTGAAAGTGCACAAGAGACATCATAATCGAATTGATTCACCAAATCAGGATTTTCAACAAACGACCCATACTCTTCAACACATTGTTGGCCGATTAAATCCTTAAGTCTTTCAACAGAATTTAAGAAGAAACGTTTACCCTTTACATCAAAGGAAGTGATTCAGTACTTTTTCTTTGGCACACGATACAGTTTTCAAAATAAAAACACATGTGTTGCATTTTTTAACTACTAGGACATAATCGTAAAGGACTTCCTAATTGAAACTATATATAGCTACATGTCAAAATGCAGGCTTTGCTTTTAATTTTAGAAATATATAAAAGGGAAAAAAAACCATATCAAATAAACATACAAAAATAAGAAATCTTTTAAAAATACATAAATAAACACAATAACCAACACGAAATGGGACAATGAACAAACAAAAAAGATCGAATTGAACAAATATTTGCAATGAAAAAAAGCGTTGTGATACATCGAATTTCAAGAGGAAAACCTGTATCTTCATTTTGTAGTGTATATTTTGTTTTAAGCCACATGTCAAAATAATTCTTCTGGGATGAATTGTTTGATAAATGTTGATTATTTTTCATTTTGCGTAAAAATAAATGATAAAAATGAATTGAAACGTACTCTTTTACATGCAAAATATTTGTAGTGTTCAATTTTTACAAAAACTCTTCAATACCGGATTAAGTTTGCTAAACTTTGTTTGAAATTTTTAAATTAAGGTGTTACAACAATGTATATGTTAACAGCAATCATATCACGAATGATCTTTTAGAATGTATGCCTTAAATCCTTTCAATTAGATTTTTTCCTTAAAGTAAGGGAACGAACTTCAAAGCCCATTTTAGAAAAATTGCACCGTACGATTTTTTAACGACAAGTCAAAATGTGAAGTGTAACTTTGATTTGGCTATACTTTTTGGACCTTTTGGATTATAGCGCTTCATCTTTTATATAAGCTTTGGCCACGAGCATCACTGAAGAGACATGTATTGTCGAAATGCGCATCTGGTGCAAGAAAATTGGTACCGTTAATTTTATTACTACCACTGGGTTGATGCCTCTGCTGGTGGACTATTAGTCCCCGAGGGTATCACCAGCCCCGTAGCCAGGACTTCGGCACTGGCATGAAAATACGGATTTTTTTGTGTTATTAAAATTTGCTGTTAAAAAATATTAGAAATTATTATAAATTGAGGAATGTATCTCCCTTATGCAAAGCTCTGATTCCTTTCACGGATTTGGCTATACTTTTTGGACCTTTTGGATTATAGCTCTTCATCTTTTATATAAGCTTTGGATTTCAAATATTTTGGCCACGAGCATCACTGAAGACATGTATTGTCGAAATGCGCATCTGGTGCAAGAAAATTGGTACCGTTAATTTTATTACTACCACTGGGTCGATGCCTCTGCTGGTGGACTATTAGTCCCCGAGGGTACCACCAGCCCAGTAGCCAGTACTTCGGTACTGGCATGAAAATACGGATTTTTTGTGTTTTTAAAATTTGCTGTTAAAAAATATTAGAAATTATTATAAATTGAGGAATGTATCTCCCTCACGCAAAGCTCTGATTCCTTTCACGGATCTGGCTATACTTTTTGGACCTTTTAGATTATAGCTTTTCAACTTTTATATAAGCTTCGGATTTCAAATATTTTGGCCACGAGCATCACTGAAGAGACATGTATTGTCGAAATGCGCATCTGGTGCAAAAAAATTGGTACCGTTAATTTTATTACTTTGAACTGCCAATTCTGTGATTTATAGCCGTATAGTCCGAATGACGATAAAACTCCTTAAATAATCGACTTTTCCTTACTTGGTCAACGTACTATATATGCAATAAGAAGACAAAATCCATCTTTTTATAACATTTCATTCACTAATAAATAAAATAAAGTGTGAACTGTATTGATGACGTCCTTGTTCCTAAACGCCACACATGAAACAGTCTTACACGTTTATTGGAATTTACTTTGAAAAATGACGTTCAGATATTATATTTCATTCAATTTAAAGACACAAGGTCGCACTTATAATTCTTGTAGTTCATTCTTTTGATACAATTATATTGTTATTGAATTTATATTTAAGTTGCCTTCAAATCTATCAGGGGCGGATCCAGCTATTTTCAGAAAGGGGTTCCAAACCCAGGAAAAAAAAGGGGTCCAATTATATGTCCCGATTCAAATACATTAATAGTTAAAAAAAAGGGGTTCCAAACCCCGGAACCCTCCCTCCACTGAATTTTGAATTCATGTATTTTGCAGCAAACGTGCGATTTTACAATTTTTTAAAAGAAGGAACGGGGGGAGTGTTATGAAATGGCACATCCTGCATTTTTACATCAAAATAAAGATCTCAACCTGTTTATTTCAAATCAATTTAGCCCCCTCCCTTTTTCCCGCTTTCCGTTTCACCCATTACAATCAAACGATATCTTATTTACCACAACAATATTTCTTTAATATATTGCTTTTTTACAAAGTTGCATTTTAAAGTCTCAAATGTGAAAACAATCATCTTTTACTTGAAATGGTTCCTTTTTTTATCAAATCATTGGATTCCTGATTTTTTCTCGAAAAAAAAATCGGTTGAGGGGAAATAGAAAAAAAAATGTGTCAACTTTATACTATAACATACATTTACTGCTTTGAGGCCATTTAAGTTTCTCAAATGATCAGTACTATACTTCTTCCTTGAAAGTCGTACAAGTCATATACAAAACAAAAAAGTAACAAAAACAGGCCGGAAACAACATTAAGAATAGTTTTTCTGCACTCGGACCTTGACCTGACTACTCGTGCAGAAAAACAATCAGGCAACGTTTGTTACCGACCTGTTTCTTTGTTACCTTTGTATAGTTTCTAATACGTAAATCTACATAATAAAATATGATCTTCATATTATCTTTGACTGCTCTCTATATATTGACTGTCCAATTAACATATTATTAATACATATTTTTCGTGCATGTCATATAAGACTTCCGTTGCTGGATGACCCAACACATTTTATTATTTCTATATATCCAAACTAAATATTTGAGAATTTATTTCAATTTTGAATCCAATTAGATATGTTATATATTTGTGGAGCAGGATCTGGTTCCAAATCCGTACAATTGAGAGCACCCCTAGTTTTTTTAGGTTTGGTTCGTGTTTCTAAGTCTATGTTGTGCTTTGTATACTCGTTGTTTGTCCGGTTGTCTTTTTTTATAATTAGCCTTGACGTTGTCATCAAGAATAATTGTTCCAGCTAGAATTAATTCAACACGATGATTTGACATTTTTACTTTATCATGTGTCACATCCCGGTTGGCACGCACTGATTAAAAAGTCATGTAACTGCACTTGAAATCAAAATGTATATTGATACTTAATTTCTCATTTAAATGCTTATATCTTGTTAGTTGTGTTCCTGAAACACAGTTCAGGTGACCTTAGCGAAAATCTTTGTCTAAACGCACTAAGAAAACTAAGTCTTTCTTACATCTATTTTATTTTCATATCTTTTAGTTTCTGGGTGGTTAGCGTACATTTTTTATGTTTAAGCAGGTGTGAAATTGATCTAGTGATTGAGATTAAATAAAAATAAAAATATGAAGATGTTGAAAATATTCAACCCTATTTATAGACTTTTCACCCACATGTAATATTGGATGATATTTTTGTGACTTTTATCCCACTAATATCAAACATGTGTGGCTTTTCCCACATCACACATGTACATCTCGTTTAAATTGTTATACATTTGTCATTTCGGGGCCTTCTATAGCTGACTATGCGGTATGTGCTTTGCTAATCGTTGCAGGTCGTACGGTGACCTGTAGTTATTAGTTACTGTGTCAATTTTGGTCTTTTGTGGAGGGTTGTCTAATTGGCAATCGTACTACATTTTCGTTTTTGATATAATTAAAGGCAACAATAATATACCGCTGTTCGAACCGTTTTAATTGTTCTTATGTCTTGGGTAAGTGATACTCCTTAGTCCAATACACACAATATTTGCATTTGAAATCGTATTGTAAACGTTTGTAAGATACCAACAAAACTGACAAAACCATCTTCGATGACAAAAATGTTTGTTTTTGTGTATCTTAATCCATCAATAGGTTATTGGATGAATCCAAATTTGCCTGTTCAAAAATATATCAAAATACAACAATTATTCCAGCTATATATATGTTTTAAAATTGTCATACCTCAATAAGATTGGTAAATAAGGAAATATTATAAATGTGTTTGTGTGTATCTTAATCCATCAATAGGTTATTGGATGAATCCAAATTTGCCTGTTCAAAAATATATTCAAATACAACAATGCTTTTATAATATGTTCATTGTCATACCATTAGAGATAGTTACCAGGTACCACGATTATAATTGAGTACGCCAGACACGTGTTTTCACTGCAAACAACTCATTAGTCATGTTAGTGATGCTCATATCAAAAAAGTTATAAAGCCTAACAAGTACAAAGTTGAAAAGCATTGACGATTTATAATTTTCATTTTTAGGAGATTCTTAAAGAATGATTTTTTGGTATTTACCTCCATGAATAGTATACAAATTTACCTGTTCTATGCTATTTTCTTTGAAATAAGTTTATATATTACATGTATAAATAAATGTCATCCAACTTTTTTCAAATATTGAAAGTGACTGATTATTATTAAATTTACTAATTTTTTTTTAATTGTTTTTACTATTACAAGTTTTTAGTTGAATTGAAAGAAACAACATTTTTCAGACATTTTTATTGACTGATTGATTTTTAGTTGTTTTAAGTCACTTGCAAAAAGACTATATTTCTAATGAAAGCACCTACATAACAATATGTCAAATACTTTTAAAATCTCCCAAACAACAATTGAAGTAGGATTCTTAAAAAAAATGCTTATGTTCATTACCAAGAACAGTTTACCAAAAGTCATTATATTGTAACCTGCCTAATAAGACATCAGAGCATTCCAACACCCTGCTTCCACCGGCACAGTTTCCTAGTCCTAAAGTATGTCTCTCTTTATAGAAAAAACCTGGGTATTCCAACACCCTGCTTAAACAGACATTTTTTCTGGTCCCCAAGTGTGTCTGATAACACAGGTTACACTGTATTTACCAATATGTTTTATAAGCATTCCTAGAAAATTATCTTTACATTTCAGGATGAGCCCGCAGACTGTGGTATACCTATGAAAGTAGCATATGTACTCAATCAAAACCAATCAGTCACAGAGGAACTCCTGAGTGAGATGGTAAGGATGTATTTAGAATTAGAAACAAGGCATTTTATTGGATAGTTACTTAGTTGTAACAATGGTTTTTATTAGACAATCTCTCATATTGGAATCAAAAACTATCATTTCCCAGTTCAATAAAAAATTATAATTTCTCATATAAAATAAATCTATAAAATTTATCCTCTGACATCATATAACTTTACCAATGGACATAGAAAGAAACACTAAAGGAATTGAAATTGTGTAGAAAAAGTTGTATACAAAATGTTTGTTTATTTGACAAGATAGTCTTATTTCCGTGATGTCCTGTAGCTAAACATGAAAACTACAAGGACAATTGACATTGTAATTGAATATAAAGCAATGACTTGTAAAGAACAACAAAAAACATGTGTTAAAAAATAGCATATTTAAAAATTATTCTTTGCTTTCAGAAAAAAGTTCGAGATTTTTACCGAGGGACTGATGACTTGATAAACTTCAATCATCTTGGCAATCATCAATCAAATATATAGACAAACTCAAGGTAAGTAGTGAACTACAAATTAGAGTCCTCAAGGTCAATTCTGAAATACAAATATATAGAATAACTCAAGGTCAGTTTTAAATTATAAATATATGGACAAACTCAAGGTCAGTGCTTTATATCATTGAGCCCCTTTAGCACAACATAATCAATCAATCAATCAAACTATACTGTATACTTATATACAACTTTGAAAGTACTAAAGTAATTCATAAAAATAAGATAGTTATTATATCAAGTTTTATGATGTAATATTTTATATGATCATATGAATGATATATAGCCTGTGGTAGTTTTATCCAGTTTTTGTAAATTTTAAGTTTATCTCTATTAATATTTGCTAATTATGTGCTATGAATGAAAATGCATTGTGTATTATTGTCAATATGTTCCATCTGGAGAGGTTGATTAAAGGGGCACAAGCTGTCAAATTCATGGTCACCGATTTGACTCAAATTCTCATCTTTGATTGATACTAAATGAATGTAAAACATTGTTATTTCACTATTTCACTTTCATTATTGATTGAACAGAAAAAATCAAACTTTAGATTTTTTATATATCTCGTAGCTAGTGCCCCTTTAAAATATAAAGAAATTTTGAATTTTGAATTTTGAACAGGAATCATTGAGCAGGAAACTACCTGCAGATCAGATGGTTAATGGAACACTGCTTGATTTTGTAGAACACCTTGTTCTGAACAATTAATGGTGAAGTTGGAAATTCTTATAAACCAATAGATATTTTTCACAGAGAAATGTACAGAATCTTGGAATTGGACTGTGGTGGATTAACTACATATGAAATATAATGTGTATAAAGAAACTGCTGATATTCTTAGTGATGAAATAAGTGAAATTTTTTTTTTTTAATTTGTTGAACAAACTTTTGTAAATTTTAAGTTTATCTCTATTAATATTTGCTAATTATGTGCTATGAATGAAAATGCATTGTGTATTATTGTCAATATGTTCCATCTGGAGAGGTTGATTACAGGGGCACAAGCTGTCAAATTCATGGTCACCGATTTGACTCAAATTCTCATATTTGATTGATAACAAATGAATGTAAAACATTGTTATTTCACTATTTCACTTTCATTATTGATTGAACAGAAAAAAATCTGAAGAAACTGCTGATATTCTTAGTGATGAAATTAGTGAAATTATTTTTTTAATTTGTTGAACAAACTTTTGGTTCTGATTGTTTCATGGATCGAGACAGAAATTGTATTTTCATGATGACTTTATTTTCTAGTTTTATTTTTTTACAAGTTTTATGACTTTTTTCACAAAAAATCTTATATCTGAAATTGATAGTAAGTTATACTGAAATGTGTAGGGTTTACATGTTCTTTACTGTTAAGATTTTTTTTATAAAAAGAGCCGCTGGCACTTACAGATTTATGAATGGGCATTTATGGAAATTTGGTTGTAAGCGCAAAGGAACAATGTATTTTATTGATTGACATGTCTCTTAAGTTTTTATTTTTAACTCACCTGGCCTGGCTTTTACAAAAATCTTCTCCTCTGAAACTACTGGGCCAAATTTAACCAAACTTGGCCACAATCATCATTGGGGTATCTAGTTTAAAAATGTTTCTGGTGACCCGGCGAACCAACCAAGATGGCCGCCATGACTAAAAATAGAACATAGGGGTAAAATGTAGATTTTGGCATATAACTCTGAAAGCAAAGCATTTAGAGCAATCTGACATGAGGTAAAATTGTTCATCAAGTCAAGATCTATCTGCCATTCGAATTTTCAGATGAATCGGACAACCCGTTGTTGGATTGCTGCCCATGAATAGGTAATTTTAAGGAAGTTTTGCCGTTTTTGGTTATTATCCTGAATACTATTATGGATAAAGTGTAAACAGCAATAATGTTCAGCAAAGTAAGATCTACAAATAAGTCACCATGACCAAAATGGTCAGTTGACCCCTTAAGGAGTTATTGCCCTTTATAGTCAATTTTTAACAATTTTCATTAAGTTGGTAAATTTTTGTATAAATTTTTACAAAAAATTTTCCTCTGTGTGACATAAGGGCCAAGTTTATTATAGAAAATTGTAAGAATATTCGGTAAAGTAACATCTACAAACACATCACCATCATCAAAACACAATTTTGTCATGAATCCATCTGTGTCCTTTGTTGTTAATACATGCATGCACATAGACCAAGGTGAGCAACACAGGCTTTTAAGAGCCTCTAGTTTTATTTATCTTTGTACAAATATTGCTAGTGGGTATAGAAAGCTGCTTTACCTAGCCAGTTGCAATAATAGCAAATGGGAAGGCAATAATGGTGTAACTCAGTAATAAAATTAAGTCAGCAATAATCATAGTGATATACAGTATGCTGCTTTGCTTTGTAGATTTGTTAGAATGTGGCAATAATAATTGTTATAAGTAAACATGGAATTACAAAAGTAATATAAAAAAAAACAACATGGGCTAGTATTTCAACTATGGTATAAGGGCTACTTAACAAAAGGTTTTAGACATTTTTTCGGAATCAGGCCCTGAAAACTAAAACAGTCGGGGCACTTAGCGAACTCCATAATATTATGGAATTGGCTAAATTTGACTGCTTTATGAAAAGCCATAATATTATGAGATTAAATAATATTTCCAGTAATATTATGTGTGTCCATAATTTTGAATATTATTGAATTTCATAATTATGCATGAAAAAATAAAATTTGATGTGTCCGAAAAACAATGTTTTGGGTACTGCTAACAAGTTCCGTAATTTATTAATCTTGAAATGCTATTTTTATGATCATCTATTGATTATATTCATCCGACAATCGTCGCCTTTCTCGCGTCTTATTTAAAATGCTTTCGTCTTCAATGTCTTTTATCTAGAACAGTATTTTGTACAAGGGAGACAAATCGTGTCGTCTTATAAGCCATATTTTTGTTAAGTGTATTATCGTTCCTTAAACAATGAATAAATCGTGTTTTAGAAAATAAATGTAGAAAATAAGTGTGTCAGTTGACCTCGTTTTCAATACATAAGTTTTATCAAGGGGAAATGTTATAAAAAAAATAGTACACATCCTTCAGACGTCTTTATAAATTATAAATGACTATGTACACAATAGGTATAGAAACACATTACTTTCACGTGTTTATATGTCTTGATTTGACGAAATTTAATTAATGGTCAGATCCACAAAAACTCATTACATGCAATTGTTATTGTTTCAAATTCAGTTTATGTTGCAGACCGTTTTAATGTTGCTTATGTGTATTTGTGTATATTGGGTAAGGTGGGTACATTAATTCGAATACACATGCATACAACGTATTTTTTCTGTCACCATCAAATTTGAAAGGTTTCTTTTCAAATCCTTTAAAAATAAAATTGTGTCTGTAAAAGAAATGTCTCTTGTGTTGTCTTACATGTAAATAAAAATTACATCTTAGAATAAAAATCGAGACATCAAGACAGAATTTAAATCATAATCTATAAACATAGGCAGGTAGAAATTAGATATTCATTTTGATGTATTACCAATAAATATTTATTTCGACGTCCACGGCCGACACTCGGCTAACCGAGAGATTGGTCGGTTAATCTATATTGAGTATGCGGCTATATCGGCAGTGGGTCTGTTAATCGGGTTGGCTAAAGTCTGTTAATCAGGTGTTATCGAGAAAATCATTGAAAACTCAGAATGTTTCATTGTATAACCTTTTAAATATATGTTTATCATAAAAAATATTTATGTCTGACAAAACTATTCAATGTACTGAATCCAGTGGTGTAATTATTATTTTTCTAGCTTCTATGTACGATCTATAAAATGAAAAGGCAAATTACTCATCAGTAAATTTATACACATTTTACACACACAAAATGTACACAAAATGACACTTGGGTTGAATTTACTTGCATGCACTATTTTGAACATCGAAAAAAGACAGGCATTATGAGTGTTAACCAAATTGATATCATTTTGTGAAAAATCTACACGAAAATCTGTATTTTGGTGACATAAATCAATCTTTATTAAAAACCTGGTCTGTTAATGGGTCGGATGTATAAAACCCGGTCTGTTAATTAGTCTGTTAAGAGTTATGAATGACAATAAAAGTATAATTTTATTACTTTATGGTGTGTTCATTTGGTAGGCTCAAGACGAGCGGCTAAAATATACGGAAACAACACTTGAGCAATGGAACATAAAATATATACGGAAACAAAACATGAGCAATGGAATATAAAATATACGGAACAAAACACATGAACAATAACAATGTAGGCAATGGATATTGAAAATTGATAAAAATGGTTTCAAAAAGTGTTAAATTAAAGTAAAATTGATTTTATCCGAGAATGGTCGCATATATCATGTGGATTCTGTTTAATTGTCATGAATGACACCAATGTGTCATCTACATTGGTAACCAGTATATAAATCAGAGATTAACGTCGTAATGTAACTAAACATCAGTATATTGGGATGCCTAAATATAAAGAATAGAGAAAGAATAATGGGTAAGATAAATAAAATGTAGAGAAAAGTAACATAACCATTTAAAGAATACAGAAATAAACAACACCCCCCAATCCGTACCCTCATGGTATACACGAGAATCTGGATGGAGATACAGAATACAAAATAAAAGATAAGGACAGTAGAGAGTGATGCATTGCTAAAAAAGAGAAGAAAACAAATTGTTTAAGAATAAAGACATGAAACCCCCCTGGGTGTTGAAACAGTAACGGATTGCGATGTACTCATATTGGTGACAAATGCTTGACGTTTACATGTGGACACCTGCAGTTCTCCTCTGCACATATGTAGAAAAGGAACTTAATTCAAACGGAATAAAATGAATTAAATTTTAATACAACCAAATGTAGCTGCATTCGCTCCTTTCCATTTATTTCTTTAGAATGATTTGTAAACAACAGATGATTAAGTAATACAAGAAAAAAAAAACAATTGGATGATGCTGAGGAATTAGGATTAAGGTGGTACCGAACACTTTTACTAAAATCAATGTGGTTCGTTTAATTTGGATAAAATTTTGACAAAGTATTTAATTTGAACCTTTAACAGAAATATAAAAATTTCAAAAAATTTGAACCAACCGTTTTGTCAGAAAAATATAAAACTGGTTATATAGCAGTTTGACAAACAACAAATTTGATCTTCGAGAAGCTTATTATTCCCTTTACAACACAACGTAATTAAAACGTATCACTGACTTTACAGAGTTATCTCCCTGTAATGTTGGGTACCACCTAAACGTCCAGTGACAAATGTCATGTGCATATGAAAACGACAACACGTTATATATGTACCCTGTGTTGTATTAGAAAGACACGTTCAATCGGATTTGAGAACATGCTACTTTGAGCAGACACAAAAATTAAGGCTGATTGAAATCGTTAATAATAAATTCATGCATATTCCAGCGACCAACCCAGATCACGCTATATTGAAGTGACACACTCTTGAGTAAAATGCAAAGAAAGTCAAAATAAAAATGCTTTTACTGGAAGGATAGTGTTGCATCGTATTATTATTTTTTGTCGAGCCTTCGACTTTAGTCGAAAAAGCGAGACTAAGCGATCCTACATTCCGTCGTCGTCGGTGTCGTCGTCGTCGGCGGCGTCCACAAATATTCACTCTGTGGTTAAAGTTTTTGAAATTTTAATAACTTTCTTGAACTATACTGGATTTCTAACAACCTTGGACAGAAGCTTGTTTATGATCATATTAAGATAGTATCCAGAAGTAAATTTTGTAAAAATAAAATTCCATTTTTTCCGTATTTTACTTATAAATCATGGACTTAGTTTGTTCTGCGGGGAAACATTACATTTACTCTGTGGTTAAAGTTTTTAAAGTTTTAATAACTTTCTTAAACTATCCTTAGTTTGTACCAAACATGGACAGAAGTTTGTTTATGATCATAAGATAGTATCGAGAAGTAAATCCATTTTTTTCCGTATTTTACTTTTGAATGGAATTAGTTTTTCTGCGGGAAACATTACATTCACTCTGTGGTTAAAGTTTTTAAAAAATTATTAACTTTCTTAAACTATCCTGGGTTTGTACCAAACTTGGACAGAAGCTTATTTATGATCATAAGATAGTATCCAGAAGTAAATATTGTAAAAAGATAACTCCATTTATTCTGTATTTTACTTTTAAATGGACTTAGATTTTCTTCCAGTTAACATTACATACAGTCTGCAGTTAAAGTTTTCAAAACATTTATTAGATTCATTCACTATCCTAAATTTTTACTAAACTTGGACAGAAGCTTCTTACAATCATAAGATAGTATCAAGAGGAATATTTTTTATTGATTTTTTCCCTCATTTTTGTTGAGCCTGCGATTTACAGCAAAAGTAGGCGAGACACTGGGTTCCGCGGAACCCTTACAATATTTTTTTTTACTCAAGAACATCTCATTTTTAACATTTTCAATGGCAAAATATAAAGGTAGCACAACTATTTTCGTGGCTAAATAACTCTTAACTGACACAATTTCAATTGTCCAACCCATTAACAGACTTTATTCACATAATATTCACTAAAACGTGGTATTACTCACGTTATATTACAATTAGGAAATATTTACTAATGTCAATTTATATTTAAGAACCAAAGTAGTATTTTGTGTCTTTTAATTGATATCTAAAATTGTTTGTTTCGCCTTTTATTAAAAAATTGCTATGCATGTAATCATAAATACTACATACTTGCGCGACGCCTTTTACTTTTACTGAAAACTGCGCAGACTATGAAATGTTTTTAAAGGTGGAAAATGTTCTTTGATAGATATCATTTTGTCAGACACTTTTCTTTTTTTGATTTAATTCTTATAATATTCCAAAAATCTGTATATTTGATCAAGTTTAACATTAAATTGTGCGTTTTACTCTTAACAGACGTATAGCCAACCCGATAAACAGACCCACTGCCGATATAGCCACATACTCAATATAGATTAACCGACCAATCTCTCGGTTAGCCGAGTGTCGGCCGTGACGTCGGTCAATATTTGATGATAGATACACCTGAGTATTTAGAACAGCACTATGACATGTATGATTGTTATTTTCCTACATAACACGTTGCATATCAAAATTCAGTTATTGTCCATTTCACTTCTATATATCTGCAGAAAAAAATTCTTAAAAAATTAAAATAACATATTGGTTCTTGAGAACCACAAAATTAATTTATATACAAGTATAAAAACAGCAGAAGAAATAAATTGTAAATATTAAACTATTTCAATGCGAAGCAAGGTCATATGTAAATCAATATTATTTAGTTCAGCAGTATCATTAATTGGTAAGAAACAGATGACATAATTTACGTTTGATATGAAAATTTATACACATTGCAGAATGAACTCATAATATTAATGCCTAGTTGAAATTATATCACAACGTACTAATGGGAGTGCAACCTGCCAAAATAATCTTTTGGAAATATATTAAGATATTAGTACTGTATGAAATGTGGATGATGACTTATACATGACGACATTTATAATAGACTTTTATTTTTGTTTGTTAATATATAATATTAAAATCGAAAAAAAAAATTCTATTTCTATTTATCCAAATTTATTCGTTGACTTCTTTACACATCATACTAGTCAAAACACGAAGTTTGTTAGTCAAAATATAATATAGAATAATATAAATAAATATATTAAATATTTATAATATAGAGATTTGAACACTCCAAACAAATATCAATCACTACGTGTTAATCGCAATTCATTGAATGGTAAATCAGTTGATTCAAACAATAAAATATAATATAAAAGCTACGAGAAATGTTGTATAAAGGTTTAAAAATTGTTCTATTATCTCGGCTAATATTCTAAAACTATAACACCTGTATTCCTTAATTTCCGAATTAAGTAGTATTTTTTTTTATTGAGAGTAATGACTTATTGCTCCGGATTCACAATAATATGTCCGAGTAGGACGTCATGTCTAATTACATAAAATTGAGATCGAAATAGGGAATATATGTAAAAGAGACAACTCCAGCCAGAGAGCAGACAACAGACTGACACTTTGTGAACTAGCAAGACTTGAATCCTTGTGAACATTTCAGACTAGTAAAAAGCCGGGTTGATATGGTATTATCGTGTTTTGTCGTAAGGAAACTGTTTTTCTCCAATTTAAGTTTAAACGAGTGAATTCATATAAGATATATGACGACGTCCCATTGAATTGCTTTAAAACTAATACAATAATAAATTACATATATGAATGTTACTACCTATTAAGTTTACAAAAATGTCGCGCTTACAAAATACTAAAACAATATAACCACTCTCTGTGAAAGATGGGCGACAGATTCCAGAGGGACAGTCAAACTTATAGATCGAAAATAAACTGACAAGGCTATGGCAAAAAAAGAAAAGACAAACATTCAAATAATAGAACCCAATACACAACACAGAAAGGTAAAAACTGAGCAACACGAACCCCAACGAAAACTGTGGATGATATCAGGTGCTCCGGAAGGGTATGCTGATCCTGATCCACATGTGGCACCCGTCGTGTTGCTCATGTTATTACAAACCCGGTAAATACTTTAATTCGGTATGTCATATACGTGAAAAGGAAAGGGGATTTTAGTTATGAAATAAGGAACATATCCGATATCATCTGTAAAACGGTTAATCCATAACTATCATTTATCATCTACAAAATACCACATTTAATAACATGCATACTCTATCGACACCATTCAAACTCTCGTTAATGGTCATCTTTGAAAAACTAAAGCTAATGATTGAAGACTTTTAAAGAAGGCTTATTCTCTTTGGTAAAGTGCTAGTATTACACCATAACGAATATTATGGTACACCATAATTTAAGATATATTATAAAAATCAATAATATTATAAGATAGCATAATGTGTGGATTAATATTATGAAATCAAATAATTTTGGAAATGCTTATAATGCATCAAGATATTAAAAAATCGATCATATCGTGATAACGATTTTATTGGAATATGTTTTTGTTTCGGTAGACATGTCTACCATGTGGTGATCTCATAAGATAAACACTGGCAATGTTTTGAATTTGACATGGGTAACAATTTATTTAAAAATAAACCATTTATCCTCCATTTCTTTTACTTTTAAAAAAATCATAACTAAAAAACAGGCAAATGATACCCAGAGGACATAAAAACCCACAAGTCGAAAATAAACTGACTAAGCCATGGCTAAAAAAGAAAACAAAAAAACACTCTGAAAACAGTAAACATTACAGAAGAATAAAAAAACGTAGACAATTTCATCTAACATTTACAACATACCCAATTTAATAACCATTCTCTATCGATGTACTCTTCGATTCTATTATATAAGTGCATTAATTTTAAAGCAATGTACTGATTCGTTCATTCAAATAAAGCAGTCAATATAAAAGTTTCGACACTATTCAAACTCTGGTTCATAGACATTTTTATAAAACTTAAGCTTATGATCGAAGAGATTTGAAGAAGGCTTATTCTCTTTGGTAAAGTGCTACCCAAAGTATTTTTTCGTGAAAGCAGCATACCATCCGTATATACATTGGACATCCGTTCTGTCCGGACATTTTTTTTTTTTCATCCGTTAGGCGTCCGTTCGTGCTATCCGGTAAGGTGTGATATGCAAAGTACGAGAAACGGAAATGTACCGGACAGAACGGATGTCGAACGTACATCCAACGGAAGAGTATCGCATAAAACGCACACCTAACGGAAGCGTACCGGATAAAACGGATGAACAATATATACGGAAAAATAAAAGGCAACAATAATAATACATGTACATCGCATAAATATTCAAAATGTTTAGGTGTAACTGTTTTTGGTTTATTCTTCAAAATACCGCATAAGGTCAGCGTCTGAAATAAGAGCTGCTTGATTGTGAAGAATCGCCCTTATTTTAAGGTTGATTATGAATAATAAGAATTCATGAACCTTAAGAAATCTGACATACCAATAATTGGCATTTCTGACGCAAAAAATTCAATTGGCATATATCCGTTTCAGATCCGTTGATCATCCGTTTTATCCGTTATACGTCCGGTAGAAGTCCGTTTCTCATTCGTTTAACATCCGTTTTATCCGTTATACGTCCGGTTGAAGTCCGTTGGTGAGTTTATCATCCAGACCACCAACAGATGTATAACGGACACGTAACGTATACAAAATGGAAACGAAACGGACGAGTATCGTACAAAACGGACGCCTAACGTCCGTTCAACGGACATTTTATCCGTTGGACGTCCGTTCAACGTTTTGAATATGCTCAAAATTTTCCACCGGACAGAACGGACGTCGACGGATAAAACGTACGCTTAACGGACATGCAACGGATATGGACGGACGTCTTACGAATAAGAACAGATGTCTAACGGATATGAACGGATTGAAAAAAGGTTTTCCGTTAGGCGTGGGTTCGAGCTATCCGGTAAGATGTGACCGAGGCTTTTCTTGCATCCTTATTTGCAACACACTATAAAACACGATTTTACATTTCTAGCGATAGACTTTACATCTACAGCGCTTGAATTTACATCTTCAGTGCTACACTTTATACGGATTTGGCTATACTTTTTGGACCTTTTGTATTATAGCTCTTCATCTTTTTTATAAGCTTTGGATTTCAAATATTTTGGCCACGAGCATCACTGAAGAGACATGTATTGTCGAATTG
The DNA here is from genome assembly GCA_019925275.1 of Mytilus edulis. Classification (NCBI taxonomy): domain Eukaryota; kingdom Metazoa; phylum Mollusca; class Bivalvia; order Mytilida; family Mytilidae; genus Mytilus; species Mytilus edulis. Next base: position 6,747,295 of record CM034358.1, on the reverse strand, counting down.
CGCATCTGGTGCAAGAAAATTGATACCGTTAATTTTATTACTACCACTGGGTCGATGCCTCTGCTGATGGACTATTAGTCCCCGAGGGTATCACCAGCCCAATAGCCAGTACTTCGGTACTGGCATGAAAATACGGATTTTTTATGTGTTATTAAAATTTGCTATTACAAAATGATAGAAATTGTTATAAATTAAGGAATGTATCTCCCTCATGCAAAGCTCTGATTCCTTTCACGGATTTGGCTATACTTTTTGGACCTTTTGGGTTATAGCTCTTCATCTTTTTTATAAGCTTTGGATTTGAAATATTTTGGCCACGAGCATCACTGAAGAGACATGTATTGTCGAATTGCGCATCTGGTGCAAGAACATTGATACCATTAATTTTATTATATCTTCAGCGCTAGACTTTACATCTTCAGCGCTGGACTTTACATTTCCAGCGCTTGACTTTACATCTAGATCTCCAGCGCTTAACTTTACATCTCCAGCGCTTGATTTTACATCTTCAGCGCTAGACTTTACATCTCCAGCGCTTGATTTTACATCTCCAGCGCTTGACTTTACATCTTGAGCGCTAGACTTTGCATATCTCTAGCGCTAGATATTACACATCTCCAGTGCTAGACTTTACATCCACAGCGATAGACTTTACATCTACAGCGCTTGACTTTACATATTCAGCGTTAGACTTTAGATCTCCAGCGCTGCATGGAGTTTACATTTCCAGCGCTTGACTTTACATCTCCAGCGCTTGATAGTACATCTTCAGCGCTAAACTTTACATCTGCAGCGCTTGGTTTTACATCTGCAGCGCTTGACTTTACATCTCCAGCGCTAGACTTTGCATATCTCCAGCGCTAGATTTTACACATCTCCAGTGCTAGACTTTACATCCCCAGCGCTAGACTTTACATCTTCAGCGCTTGACTTTACATATTCAGCGCTAGACTTTAGATCTCCAGCGCTGGAGTTTACATTTCCAGCGTTTGACTTTACATCTCCAGCGCTATACTTTATATCTCCAGCGCTTTACTTTACATCTAGATCTCCAGCGCTTAACTTTACATCTCCAGCGCTTGATAGTACATCTTCAGCGCTAGACTTTACATCTGCAGCGCTTGGTTTTACATCTGCAGCGCTTGACTTTACATCTCTAGCGCTAGACTTTGCATATCTCCAGCGCTAGATTTTACACATCTCCAGTGCTAGACTTTACATCCCCAGCGCTAGACTTTACATCTTCAGCGCTTGACTTTACATATTCAGCGCTAGACTTTAGATCTCCAGCGCTAGACATTACATCTTCAGCGCTGGACTTTACATATCCAGCGCTAGACTTTACATCTCTAGCGCTAGACTCTATATCTCCAGCGCTACACTTTACACTACACAGCGCAGGACTTTAAAAGACACTTTATAATCTGTGTGAGACCAACAGGACTTCGTACTTTAGAGCCTCTAGTTATTTATTATAAAGAAATCGCATGTATAGGCGCACCTGTATTCTGGTTGATATTCGAATGTGTTACGGAGAATATATCTCCCAATTGAAACTATATTCCGCGCTTGTATGACAGTTATGAATATTTTTATATTTTTCTCATAGTATTTGTTATATGATATATTTTATAACAATTGCATTAGGATTTTTTGTAATTTCACATTTAAATTTGCAAAAGTATCATCTCCTCTAAAGCAGTGACATCGAATGTTTGCTTATAACTAAATTTTTTATCCAATATTTACAACATTTATTATAATTTCACAACATTGTTTTCGCTGTAATAAAAGCGAACTGTTTACTTCTGCAACATTAGACAGAAAATTTCACACTAAGTTAACCTGATTCCCAGAGATGATAAAAACAATGTAATTAAATATCCACCAGCTGCATTTGCAGACGACTATTATTTGAACTCTTAATGACTAGACTGACCTACTGAAGGTGTCATAACATTTAGGAATCCCGTTAAGATTAACGTTCAACTTTCTACACTGTAATAAACTATTTAAAAAATACTGTTATTTGTAAAAGAAATTGTAACTTTGTTTCAACATAATTCATATTGTACTGAAAAATAACGATTAGATTAATTTAACTTGCAAAATTATAAGTAAAACTATAAAAACGAGTTCTACTCTACTTAAATTCAATCATACTCCTTAAAACTATTTAAAACTATTAACTATTGTTTTTCAATAATTTAAAACTACTTAAGTTAAGATATCTAATCGGGTCCTACTAAAAAGCGTCGGGAGCGCCCGGATGAAGAAAAAGCGCCGGGGAAAAAAATTAGCGCCCGGGGAAAATATATAGAGATGAATGTTTCAATTTTAACAATAATATATGAATACTATTTCGAAAAGATAATAATGGATCACAGTTTATGCTGAAGATTTATAAATCGTTAAACACCGACAGATACGTTTCTCAAATTTCCCAGATTAATATTAATTTTATAAAATTAAAGGAGTTGCACATTATTTAAGAACGGTAAAAGTAATTGAACAAGTGTTCACCATGCAGTTGCGAATATTAGACCTCGGGCACTGATTTTTTTTAAACTAACTAAATATACGTTTTGATCGAGGACAATATCGTTCATGATTCTTCTATATACTTATATTTACCAACTTATATACAATTTTTAAATCTAAAATGTAAAAGTGCAACAACACTATCTACACACTTTAGATTTAGCATCGTAAATATCCCCATTTATACGGGTGAAACGCGCAATGTTTTTTTTTTTTCATTCAGGAAATCACTTATTCTCCCGGGCCTTTTTTTCTTCCTCGGGCGCTTTTTCTTTTCTCGGGCGTTCCCAAGCGTTTTTTAGTAGGACAGATCTTATCGTATTATTTATTTATCGTAGGACATGTAGAAAAAAATCCGTGCTTTCGGATAAGTAGTTTTATACATATCACCCCAAGGTTATCCTAGTAACGTGTCGAGTAACGAGTAGCAGCACAAAAGCAATTAAATGGTGGTGTCAAACTGTCAAATCCAATGTATCTGTGTTTTCCCCCAAAATGTTTTTATACGGAGCACTCAGGGGAGGACTAGATAACTTCTTTAACACCGAAAAATATATTAGAAAAAAAAATGAATAAATGATATGTTTTAGAAATTGTAATCACAATGACTGACATGCTTGAAATCCTAAATTGGATGCGAAGTTGCTTATTATTTTTTTTTCTTCAATTATACCTCACCCCCTTTTTTTTAAGAAATGAATATATTTCATAGATTAGACTACATCCATTTTTTGGGGGTAAAATATGGTTCTTTAACTCCTAACATTGGTAGAGCCTTCAAACACAAAACCCTGGATCAGTGCATTTAGTCTGTTATGATTATGACAGAAGACATGCAAAGAAATTACTAATGACCAGTGCATTAATATTATAGGATTTACATTTTTCCTTTTGGTCAATCATCTTGCAGGGTCCAAACGAGTTCACCTGTATGTGTGCCATTTGTTTTCTTAATTTCTTTATCAGCTATTGACTTGGTATCTTCTTATCAAATAATGTGTGTGAAATTTAAATCTCTTTTAGATATACATGTTAGTTTCTTACCCTTTCTACTTAAAAAAGGCCATTTGCCAATGTAATAAAAAGAATAACTAATCAAAGAATTCAAATAGGCTGCGCGCATTAGCAAATTCATGTGTTGTTCGGTCACTCGTTGAATATTTTTCTTTTTGGATTCTTCGATAATTTATTCTATAAATCTCATTTTAATTTCAATTGTACGTACACGTACTTATGTATATATGTTTGTTAACTGGAAAATATTTCTCGGTCTTAAAATCAATTATACGTCGTATACTTTTCTATGTTAAACTTATATAGTTAGACACTTTTGTTGTATGTTTATATCATTCGGTTTTTTTTTAGACATTTATTTCTTCCATTAGTTCACTGTTGTAGCCTAAACATATATTCAAAAGGCTAAGTCTAAAAAATCAAGTTGAACCCCATCATGAGTTGAAACATCAATATATATAGTCTTAGGTCTCTACTTTTTATATTTTGTTGTAAGAAATGTATAAATACTCTGTCACACCCGGTCTATGTTTTAGTTAGTTTTTTTTCTGTTTGTATCGATCTGATGAGATAAGCCATTTTCAACTGGCTTCTATAGTTTGTTCATATGTTAGAAGGTTGAGCGCTCACAAACATGTTTAAACCCGCCACATTTTGTATGCGCCTGTCTTTTGTCTAGAACTTTTTATTTATGTCGTGTCCTTTCATAATCGACTTTAAGGTATCGGCGTCTGTCATTGTTGAAGGTCGTACCGTTACCTCTTATTGCTAACATCTACTTAATATGAACTTTGGTGGAAAATTGTCTCATTGGCAATCATACAACATCGCCTTATATTTATAATCTTAGGAAAGGTATAGGAAATTGGAAATATATATGCACGCCATTTAATAAAATTCATGCTAGTGCTTTATTACAGAAAATAACATGCAAAACATTAAACGTTTGAAGTTGTAAATTGTGTTAAAGCTTGCGGAAGAATATCTCAAAAACGTTTTACGACACTCCCGGTAAGGACCGGTAACTCTGTATTTTTTTGCGGGAAAATATGAATGGCTTCTCATATCTAATCTTTCAGAAAAATCGATTTCTTACAAAAGAGTGTCCACCATGCACTTACACTGCACTATTAAAAGCATAGTAGAATATATTGATATACAAGTGGATGAAGTGTAAAAAAAAAGAAGATGTGAAGGTATGATTGTCAATGAGACAACTATCCACAAAAGACCAAAATGACACAAACATTAACAACTATAGGTCACCGTAAGGCCTTCAACAATGAGCAAAGCCCATACCGCGTAGTCAGCTATAAGAGGCCCCGATAAGACAATGTAAAACAATTCAAACGAGAAAACTAACGGCCTTATTTATGTTTAAAAAATGAACGAAAAATAAATTTGTAACACTTGAACAAACGACAACCACTGAAATACAGGCTCCTGACTTGGGACAGGCATATACATAAATAATGTGGAAATTATATATACAGCCCTTGGATGGTGTAAACTTTCCAAAAAATTGTATAGTGTACTGGTGTAATGGTGTAATGGTGCTGTGGTGTATGGTGTAAGGGGAATGGTGTAATGGTAATTGAGGAATGGTGTGATTGTGTAACGTGCGATCGGGAATGGTGTGAATGATGGTGTACGACATCTCATTGGTTGAAACGAATTTCTTTTTATTTTATTTTTTCGAATTGTAAACATAAACAATAATAATAATCTTAATATTTGAAATTTAATTGCATTATGGGTAATTTCGGATCGTGTAGATAGAATGGGGAATGGTGCATGGTGTAATGTGAAAGGTGTATGGTGCAAAGGTGTAACGTGTATGGTGTAATGGTGTATGGTGTATGGTGTAATGGTGTATGGTGTAACGTTAGTGGGAAGTTTACACCATCCAAGGACTGTACATGTAACTGTTATATTAATAATAAAATAACAACAAACCAGTGCATACTCTGTGACGTTTATTATATTAGTATAATAGTCCCAGGTATACTGATTTGTATCTCAACAATATCATAGTTATTACGGTGCGGTTGAATTTCCTGTCATTTATTTATCATCCGCGCAAGAACTTGTCTCAGAAAAAAATATACTCTGTACATTAAACTCAGTTTCAGGTATAGCAAATGTACAGAGGTGTGATCTTTTTCTGTGACATCTGCTTTTGACCATCCACAAGAACTTGAGTCATCCGATGTTCAGTACTTCAGTACTTTGATTAAGTTGGAAGTTTTCAGTTCAAAATCGATTCATGAATTTTTTTGGTGAAAATAAGATTTTTGAAATATCAATTATTGCAACAACAGAAATCGCGTAATTTTCTTCAATAGTTTTAATAAGAACATAACACTTTGTAAATATAGGACCAATTGGCCTATTATTTTCCTTATTACAGTGTATCCAATTTAATGATATACATTGCCTTGTATTGTTTCTTGTGTTCGTCCGGAACCATTCATGAACTATTTGCCACTGGAGTCCAATCAAATCGTTTCCTTTGTTGACTAGTATATATAAATCGATTGAAGCTTGTTTATATCAAGTGACTAATTACATGTAATATTTTTTTTATAAACTGTAGTATCAAAGCTCCTCTATGCACACAAGACGTAATTTATAATAAATTATGGACTTCTTTCAGTAGTTATTTTGTATCTATGTTAATCTTTGGTACACCATTCTTACATGTCAGTCCTCTCCCACCATAACACCACTCGATTTTGGTTAATAAGTTGAAAAGTTAAATTTCGTTTATTGTAAGTGTAATGTATCAAGAAAACAAAGACGGGTTCAAACAGAAAGGTTTTGAAATCAAAGATAACTGTGCACCTTAAGATCAGCATGGGTTTATTAGTCGTCAATACGTGTACTTAAAGTCCAGTCTAAAAATAAGCATACTAGGTACATTGATTCAAGGACGAAACCACGATGTCTAGTCTTACTAAAAAATATAATCAATATTCAAACTCTACTTATGAAGATTAAAACAGATTATATACCCATGTCATATCTTTTACCACTTAATCATAAAAGAATCGAGTCTTGTCATTGCCAGTGGCGATCTATGATAGGGCGTGTGCAAGATGTTCACCCCCCTCCTTTCATCAAAATAGACAGAAAATAGTATGGTTCTCACAGTTATATGTATCTAAAGGATAAAGTTGTCCTTCACCTAGCTTCTCTCGCCGGTATGAATTGTCTTTTGGGATTTACACTCCCTTTTCACATTTCATGGATTCTCCCTGATTGTACCAACTATTGTACAGAAATGAGTTAAATCAGTCTAGAAAATACTTAAGGTGGTATGGGAGTCTAAATAAAAATGATAGAATTTGTTCGTTACTTTGCCAAAACGTAGTATCTATTGATACATGTCGAAAAATATAATAAAAATGATAAGTCAACGCGCATTTTCTCAAGCTACAGGACGGGACAAAATGACACATTTTGTATGGATTATACAGGAAAAAACACCATTTTGTGATTAGAAACTAAACAAAATGATAGAATTATTAAATACTTCAGGAAAATATAGTTTTCAGACACTGCTTTAAGAATATCAAAAGAAAAGATAGGGTCACCGTACTAAATACAAAATAGGAAAATTCCATGAATCCTTCAGAAAATGCACTGTTTTAGAGATACCTCCCCCTAAAATGCCAATTAAAAAAACCTAAAAACAAGCCAAAATAGTTAACATTTGCAAATATATTAATATTTATAAGTTCTATTCTTATAAATTGGCTCTTATAAATGAAAATTTACATTAAATATCTGCATGCCTGCATCAAATTTTGCTATCTTGATGGAAAATCTAGATCTTTGGTTCTCTGTTTTTTACAATCCAAGATGGAGGAAGACACTAATACCACCTTAAGACTAGATCATCTTTTATTTAAATTTTCTCAACTTGTAATTTTTTAAGAAAAATATGTATAAGGTTTTCAATCAAATTAGTATTATCACAACTGCATGTGACCATGATGACTTTGTGTACTTTTGAAAATATTACAATTACTGTTACACAGTAGCATATCAGATTCCTAACCATTTATATCTATAGATGAAGGCTATTCGTTGGGGAACCGTCGTGTAATGCATTAAATTTTTGCTCGCGTAATTAACATACTAGTAATTTAAAGAAAGATGTGATATTGTAATCAATGAGTCAATTTTTCACAACAGACCAAGTGACACAAAAATTAACAACGTAAGGTCACCGTACGGCCTTCACTAATAAAAAAATACCAAACTGCAAAATCAGTTACAAGGCCTCGAAATGATAGGTAAAACAATTCAAACAAGTTAACAAACAGCCTGACTTATGGTTTAATTGGTGAACGACAAAAAATGAATTATACTTCATATGAAAATGCAATATTTTGATGGCTGATACGAGGGTGTTAATTTACTCTATCACATGAGAGTGACAATTTTTTTTTTAATGTTACCTTTTCGTCTAGAAAATCGATAGTTTAAAGGACAATGGGTTGAATATACATCAAGTAAATAAAAACAAGGCTAAAGTTCCGCTACGTTTTGACTCAGATTTTATCATTTGACTGTCAATCCCCCCCCCCAAAAAAAAAAAAAACCAATACCGTTCCTGTTTGTATGGTTTAACACTAGTAATTTTTAGGACACTTTATAGCTTGTTGTTCGGTGTTAGCTAAGGCTCCGTGTTGAAGGTCGTACCTTAACCTATAATGGTTTACTTTTATAAATTGATACTTGGATAGAGAGTTGTCTCATTGCCACTAGCACATGCCACATCTTTCTATATATATGTATACTATATAAATAGAAAAACTGATTACCAAAACAAGATGAATAAAAAATATCAAACAAGAATTACAAATACATCATTTAGTGAAATATTCCATGTGGAACACCTAATAAACTTATTATTTAGCGAAACGATATTGGGAGGAACATATATTATATTAATTTGCATATAGGAAAACACATCAACTTAACATTGAATACAATGTTTCTTTGAGGATTTTATATTAAATGGTCTTCAAGTGAAATGTGCCAATTTTCACCATTGAAGTGTTCTGTTAAGGGAACATACAAATATTACACTAAGAACACATTTACATTGTACAAGTTACAGTTTGGTAAATAATTATCTAGGGAACCCACACACCTTTTAAAAGACACATATTTATGGTAAACACATACATGTATCACTTAAAAATGAAGCGATCCCACATAACCCGTTATTTCCTGAGAGACGGACAGAGGTAAAGGAACATGCATGGGAAGGGAAGCGGGGGTTAGCGGGCGGGCAGTTGGGGTCAAGGGATTAGGATCTGGATGAAGAGAAGAGGTAAAAGATGAGATACTCTGGTAAAAATGATTTGACGGATTTTCGTATAGGAGTTAAGAAAATTGAAAGTAGAAATCATCCCTCTTTTCTGTAACGCCAAACGTATTTTTTATAAATAATTTAACGACCGAAAATAGCAGATTTTATATAAACATGTACATACATGTATGTTATAAACATAAACATGTTTACCCCCGCCACATTTTTGCGCCTGTCCCAAGTCAGCAGCCTCTGGCCTTTGTTAGTCTTGTATTATTTTTAATTTTAGTTTCTTGTGTACAATTTGGAGTTTAGTATGGCGTTCATTATCACTGAACTAGTATATATTTGTTTAATAGGGACCAGGACCAGGTGCGGGAATTTCTCGCTACGTTGAAGACATGTTGGTGACCTTCTGCTGTTGTCTTTTCTATGGTCGGGTAGTTTTCTCTTTGACAAATTCCCCATTTCCTTTCTCAATTTTATGACTTCCTCAAGTTTTATAAACAAAATGGAAAACAATTTTCATGCAAGTAACTTTTGTAGATTTGTAAATTAAAATTTTACTACAGTTTGGGGATTCCGGAGTGGAGGTGGGTGAGGTTCTAGGGGTTGAAACCCCCCCCCCTTTTTTTTTTAACTATGATTGCATTTGAATTGGGACATATGTTGGACCCCTTTTTTTTTAAATGGCTGGATCCGCCTCTCAAGTATACGTTATGTTAGGTTTCATTGCAAATTTATTGTGTAGCATTTTAAAACAACATATTTTATACAACCTTGAAAATATATGTCAAAGTTCACCAATATTTACCGCAGATAGAAAAAGGCGCGTTGTTGAAACAATCAAATGCGATTATCAAACAAGATAGGAATGTTAAAGTTAGGCTTGTTGCTAATTAGAATAAACAGGCTGGGAGTTCCGATAATAAATCTCAGACAAACGCTCCAACTAGACTGTCAACAATTGAGATTTCCTGTCGAAATAATTATCCGCTATACTAAAGAAGAAATGCATGTGTTGGACGTTATAAAATGCGAGTTTCATTTTAGTATACTAGCTTTATACATTTTTTTTCTAAAACATTATTATATTACTACATATTACTTTTAACTGATTCGCTGTAATTGATTGTTATTTTCTTTACGTTCAGTCACAAATATTTCGAACATGTTCAGGACAAGAACAGATAAATCATAAGTACAACATGTAGGTCCTTTATGCAACTGTATGGAGTTTAAACATCACGATTTTAATTGTTGTGAAAAAATTCTGACCATTTAGATATTGACAAATATAATGTCTATCAATATTAGAATAGTATAAAGCATGACATTATTCTCATTGGAAACTTTAGAACTTTAAATTGGGAATGAAAATTTGGAATGTGTCAAAGAGACAGTAACCCGTCCAAAGAGCAGAAAACAGCACAGGGCCACCAATTGGTCTTCAACACAGTGAGGAAATCCCACAAGTGAGGTTTTGCTTGCATCTAAACAGTATGTTTGTATCCAAGTTCTGCAAATATGAAATTTAATAAAAAAAAAATCTCCGAAACATATAAAGGAACCAAAATAAGTAGTAAAAAAAAACCATACTAAACTAACATAGGCCAGAGAATCCCGACTTAGAATAGCCGCCCAAATGCGGCATGTATATATATAATGGCAGTCAGCAGGGTTAAAGAACATCAGTTGTTCGACCTGTTAGTCAAATGCGTTTTGTTTAAATAAACTTTTTCACTATTTTGGTCTTTTGGAAAATGTTGTTTGTGCTGTTTTTAGACCTTTCTACAACGAAATTTGGTTTACATGCACGAGTATAAAAATTGCGATCAAACATATAAATTGAAAATCAGTATTTGCTGCTTTTCCGCTTGACAGGTGTAAAAGAAAATCTTGTCTGCCAGGAGTCAGAATAATGTATTCGAGTAGAAACTCTTCAATTTTGAACTTTATTCGATCGTCACTGATGAGCCTTTTGTAGACGAAACGCGCGTCTGGCTCAAATACAAAATTTAAATCCTTGTATCTACGATGAGTTTATTAGGCTTACTGTGAGTACTCTCATATTTGTACTTAAGTGTCTATTTGGTTTGGTTTGGGATGTACAAGTACCCGGACACGTCCACGTGTATTTTCATGTAGTATTTGTATCTTTAATCATCTGTCGAGTTAAGACTTTCAACTGATTTTTATAGATCGTTCTTATGTTGTACTATTACACCACTGCTACATGTAAGGGAGTGGGTTGCGATCACGCAAACATGTTTGACCCCGCCACATTCAGTATGTATGTGTCTCTCCCAAATCAGGAGCCTGTAATTCAGTGGCTGTCGTTTGTTTCTGTTCCATATTTGTTTTTCGTTCATTTTTTGGTACATAAATTAGGCCGTTATTTTTCTCGTTTAAATTGTTTTACATTATCATTTTGGGGTCTTTTATAGCTGACTTTGCGGTATGTTGACCTATAGTTGTTAATTTCTGTGCCATTTTGGTCGTTTGTGAAGAGTTGATGCATTGGCAATCATACCATTTCTTCTTTTTTCTATATTTGCCTTGTGAACTAGCACGCTTAATAAACTGACCCAGTGCGTCATTGTAGTACAAAGTTTTGAAAATTTTCAAATCTCTTATATCAATTTCCGTCATAAGACGGCATGCTGGACTCATTCGTATCTTGGACTGTTCGCATTCGGGATGCAATCTGGACTCAATCGGCAAAAAAACAGCAATGGTAAATCTTTCTAGATCATGCCCGTTCCACATGACACTGTCCAGAAAATAGTTATCAAAGACACAAGGATTATAGTTTTTTAAGGCAGACGCGCGTTTCGTCTACATAAGACTGATCAGTGACGTTCAGTTCCAAATAGTTATAAAGCCAAACAAATACAAAGAAGAAGAGCACTGAGGACCAACAATTCCAAAAAGTTGTGCCAAATACGGCTAAGGTGATCAATTCCTGGGATAATGAAATTCTTAGTCACAGATCATTGTTACGATTTTGTTCATCGCGATACTAGAGAATTTGTCACGACATAATAACGATTGTAATTCGACTAGACAAAATTGATTGAGACTTCCCGAATGTTAAGGGACGCACCTAACTGTCGGGGTGCTTGTCCAAACTCTCCGATCCGTAGGAGTCTGAGTGTTACGAACGTACACTACAGCGTTCAGGCAATAACAGGACATTCCATATCATTGAGGATGGTAATCCAACTTTTTATCTTTTCGAGTCTTAGCGCAGTCTGATCTCAAACGGGAGCAATAATCGACACTGTGTAAACCCCGCTTTAAAGATCATAGAACGATTCTAGCACGCTCATGCCGTCCTAATAACGCACGTCTTACGACCTTACTACGTTTATACTACGACCATTTTTACTTATAGCCATGCTCGGGCTCATTCTCATTGTCAAATAAAGCATGTAAATGCTCCCCAGGTTTTATTCGTCTGTATATAATTTGGATCTAATGTCGCTAGTCTCCAACAGCTCAGCCATGCTTGACACATTTGTATCATCCCACTATTAATTGTTCAATAAAATATCTTCATTTGATCTTGATAGATCAGCAATATACGTTGTGATAGGTTAATCCGACATCTCATCTGGATCAGGATTCGTATCAGAGGCCCCACTGACTCTACCTCTATCCATATCATGCACAAATACAAAATATTGTAGATTTTGGTGGCCTGTCTGTGTTGTTATCGAGAATTCTACGTATAAATGAAAATAAGGAGGAATGGAACAGTATTTATATTGACTCCGACAACGTGATATTGACGATATTATATTACCGAGAGCGTAGTAAAATCGCCATATGAACATGGTAAGATCGTGGAATGATCGTGATAAAATCGTTCTTTAATCGCAGAAGAAACGTGCTAAGATCGTTTTTTAATCGGATAAAGTGTGGTATAATCGTAGTAAGAACGTGATTATCGTAGTGAGGTCGCAGAACAAGCGTGGTGAAAACGGGGTATACTCTTGGCGGAATCGTTGTAGAAAAGTAATGAAGTCGTAGTAGCATCGTGAACACATCCAAAATTTACATTTTCATGCCGCCCATACCGCGACCTCAACACGATCTGAATACTTTTTATATCGCGCTGATCGTGGTGCGATCGCGGTCTAGTGTGACTTGTTCATAAGATAACAGCGGGCAAGCTGAAGAGATGTCGTGCATTTACATTGATACATGTATACATTGTATATTTAGTATTGACCATTTACTGAAATAACTATCTATTCTGTCTTTTTGGAACATTACCATTCTACTTTCATTGTAATTCTTTTGCACTATTGAGGAAGTTATATAATATAAAACATCGTAAAGCTTAACTTATAGCTGTTTTGATTTTAGCCAGTGGCTTTATCTCCGAAATCTAAAAATAACAGGAAAGACGAAAACACCTGTTATATTTACCTGAATGTGTGATCTTGGATTGGGTATTAAATAAAAAGACACTTTTCTATTATTACTGTTACTATTACAAAATAGAAAAGAAATGAATTTCATCTTCAAATTGGTTGCAGTTAATCTTTCTTCTATATATATTGGCATTCTAAGATATCTTCCTTTTTCTATTAATAAATTATGATCTCTTATTCTAGTTTTGTTATTAGTTTTCTAAATTAAAATTTTGAGTAAGTTAAATATTTTTCATTTGTATTATTTAGTCTTACAAGATTATAAATAGTGAGTTTGCTGTTATCCTTCATATCTTATCATTTACTATCTTTTCATAAAAATCCTTCAATTTTAATTTTATTTGTTCTCTAATAGTTTTAGTTATCTTATGAGAGGAATATTTCTTGAAAGTGTCTAAATCCATACCAGTTTCTTCTGATACATGTTTTACATATGAGAACCAACTGAAGAATAAATTCGCGCATAGTCTAAGCTTTGAGACAAAATAAATGATTCCTTTACAAGAGGAAAAATGGCATGAGAATATAAACGTATACCATACAATATAGATTGAAATTTAATATGTAGCTCCAGGGGAAGTCTCTCAAGACCAGCTCTTAGATATAGGAAGATGTGGTGTGCAGTGCCAATGAGACAACTCTCCATCCAAATAACAATTTTAAAAAAAGTAAACCATTATAGGTCAATGTACGGCCTGTAGACGAAACGCGCGTCTGGCTCAAATACAAAATTTAAATCCTTGTATCTACGATGAGTTTATTAGGCTTACTGTGAGTACTCTCATATTTGTACTTAAGTGTCTATTTGGTTTTGTTTGGGATGTACAAGTACCCGGACACGTCCACGTGTATTTTCATGTAGTATTTGTATCTTTAATCATCTGTCGAGTTAAGACTTTCAACTGATTTTTATAGATCGTTCTTATGTTGTACTATTACACTACTGTTACATGTAAGGGATGTACGGCCTTCAACACGGAGCCTTGGCTCACACCGAACAACAAGCTATAAAGGGCCCCAAAATTACTAGTGTAAAACCATTCAAACGGGAAAACCAACGGTATAAATTTGATGAAACTATGCTTAAGCCACGTGTATATTTACAAAATTGTAAGTGTGACTTTTTAAAAGGTGGTTTGACATGAAGTGAATCAAATTATCAAAGGGTATCAAATAGTTGCAGGGGCGGATCCAGCCATTTTAAAAAACGGGGAGGGGGTCCTAACCCAGGACAAAGGGGGGGGGGGGGTTTCCAATTACATGTCCCCATTCAAATGCATTGATCGTCCAACAAAAAAAGGGGTTCCAACCCCCGGACCCCCTCCCCCCTCTGGATCCGCGCCTGAGTTGCCACTGACACATTGAGTCTTTTTAGTTTCATGCTCTCTTAATCAACTCAAGATCAAGAAAACTAGTAAATGGTACATATAAGACTGTACTTTGACCTTCAATGGTTTATCTTTAAAAAATATGACTTTAATGGAGAGTTGTCTCATTGGCAATCATATGTTATCTTCTTATATCTATAAAGGTCATGATACAACTTTCAACTATGAGTAAAATTCGTGCAGCATAGTCTGCTATATGAAAGGCCCCGAAATTACAAATGATAAAACAATTCAAACGAGATGCATTATGATTAGTTTGGTTTTTTTTTTCAATCCAAGAAAATATGTATAACTGTGTATATAAAATTTACAAATTGCAAATATCTCCTTTTAAGCTCACCAGGCCAAAAGTGACAAAATGAGATTATTTATTAAACTTTTCTCATCAATTGTCGTCCTTCGTCCGTCGTTGTCGTCTAATAGCTTTTACAAAGATATTCCACTCTGAATCTGCTGGGCCAAATAAAACCAATTTCGGCCTAAATCATTATTAGGGTATGTAGATAAAAAATTAATTCCGATGCATATGACCACGCTTGTGCACCGAGATGGCAGTCATCGCTAAAAATAGAACATCGGGGTAAAATGCAGTTTTTGGCGTATAAATCTCCGAAACTAAAGCATTTATAGCAAATCTTATGTTCGTTTAGTCAAAAGTTATCTGCCAATGCATTAGACAACCCGTTGTTGTGTTGTTTCCCCTTGAACTGATAGTTGAAAGAAAATTTTGCAGTTTTTGGCTATCATCCTGAATATTACCATGCATGAAGAAAAACTGTTGATTGAGCAAACTTTTTCAGCAAAACAAGGTCTACAAAAAGTAGTTATTGCCTTTTACAGTTAATTTCCCACAATTTGTCTTACATTTCGGTAATCCTTTGCCAAACAATTCTCCTCTGAAACTATACTTGTCCAAATTAAAACAAACTTTGCATAAACAATCCCTAGGGTATCTAGTTCAAAAAAATGTATCCATTGACCAAATATCAACCAAGATGGCAGAATGGCTAAATAGTAAATAAGCGGGGATGCAGTGTTTGATTTATATCTTTGAAACTTAAGCATTTAGTCCTAAATAAGATATAAATGAGAGAAACTGAACAGACTTAAATGACCGCCAATATAAGATAAAAAAAACCATATCTGTTTTTGTCATTAATACTTTTCTCGTCTACTATGTTGAAGTGTGTCTTTGTCTAATATGATATATACCAAGATGAGCAACACAGGCTATTTTGAGCCTCCAGTTATTATTAAACTGGCGTTTTTTTGGTTTGTTTTAACTCGCACAATATTCCGGGACAGTAGTGAAAATAGAGGTAATTCGAATCTTTCATTACAGTGCAGACAATGAATGAATAAATAAAATTGAAAGACTTTGTCTAGCTGCAATATTCCTTTTTTTCCTCTTTCAGTATGCAATGCTAAAAACTCGACATAAAATATTAGTTAGGACTTCGATATGGGGAAAATATCACTCACCTCAAGTTCAAAAAAAACAATTTTCACTGTGTAAGTGATTCTTGATGTTGAAAAATTTCAGAAATCGTGAACTAAACTTTATCTTATAAAAAATATGTTGTATGATTGCCAATGAGACAACTCTCCACAAGAGACCAAATGACATAGAAACTAACAATTGTAGGTCACCGTACGGTCTTCAACAATGAGGAAAACCCAAACCACATAGTCAGCTATAATAGGTTCCGAAATGACAAATATAAAACAATGCAAACCTAAATAACGTACAAAAATGAACGAAAAACAAATATGTAATACATCAACAAACGACAACCACTGAATTACATGATCCTGACTTGGGACAGCTTGTTTGTAGTTTTTTTGTGTGATGAATGCAATAATATTGAAGGTTGACTTGTTACTCATTTTTTTCCTGCAGGAAATATTAATTCTCTACCGTATTATTAGAATAAAATTAAGCAAAAACTCCTAGAAAAGTTTCATAAATTAATTGAACATATGAACAATACTGCTTATGTTAAAAGAAAGATTACAATACATGTATTGCAATACAATTAAATGTGTCATGTCATGTTCAAACCGACCCGTCAGTTTCGTGCTAGCATAGACATCTTTCGTATGAGTGATATTTTTCGAGGCAATTAATAAGAACTATTACATTAGCAGATCCAGGGGGAGGGGGTCCGGGTGTTTGAACCCTCCTCTTTTTTGCCGATCAATGCATTTGAATGGGAACATATAGTTGGACCCCCCCCCCCTTTTTGTCCTGAGTTTAGGACCCCCCTTTTAATATGGCTAGATCTGCCCCTGTATTATATGTCAGAGGAAAGACTGTGGTGCTCGCGGAGTCATATTAAGTTTTGTTGACTATTTAAATCTACTTGTACATTAGCACGTAAACAAAATACAGCGCTGCTTCCCAGTTTAGTTGAATATGCCATAACATTAGTCATATAATTCAAACAAACGCGAGAAGAAAAGAGTTCTAGTATTTCACAAGCTTTTAGCATTTATTATAAATTCAATTTAAATTCCAGCAACCTTTCACGTTGAAGTCCGTGAAAGTAAGAAGAGGGGGGATAGGACCTTTATCGGGACTCCGGGATCGGGTGTTTTTAAGCTCGGGATTTCGGGACGTCGGGATTTACTTTATTTAAATTCGGGACCTCGGGATTTCGTTTTTTTAAGTCCGGGATTTCGGGATCAGGACCCCTCCTATCCCCCCTCTTAGAACATACGAAAAAAAAAAAAAAAGAATTTAACATTCAAACAAACTCATAAATTTGTTGTGAGTGTTTTTCTATTATATAGACTTTTTCAAATGATTAATTTAGTTTTATTTTATTTTGTGTCGTCGATTAGTTTGTTTTCCTTCAGAAGCATATTAACAATTAAAGTTAAAACAAAAATAATAATTTATAACTAATATCTACGCTTGTGTATTGTGATGCGTTGTCTGTTTTCAAAGTTAATCTCTAAACTTTTATCACTATTAAAGTGGCAAGTGCAATTTGAGGGATCAGCGTACCAATGTGACCTCTGTTTCTAGCTTAAGAGAAATGTCTAATCGTTGAACTATCACTAGATATAATGAGGTTTCCTGATGCACTTGAGCCATTAAAAATCAAATACCTTGTTACTGCAGCTTACAGTACACAGATTTATTAGTATCGCATTTCACTTCATTGATAAAACACAATATTTTGTAGCTTAGACGATTTATAATTACACAGTTTATATATCTCTGCAGATTATAATGTATTTATAGCACACATATGGAAACAGATACGCATACGTCAATGTGATTGCATCAACAATTTGTCAATAGTTGTATTTATGTCCAGCAATTATACTATCTAATATTTTTCGATAATTAAAATACGAATCGAATATTTCCGCTTAGCTCTCATTTAAAATTCTCCCAAACAGAGGTATGCCATGAACAAGATCAGTTTTCAAAATCTTACATTTTAAGCTAATCTAAGTCATTCCCTCACCATTTATACCGTCAGAGCATATATTTTCATCAGCAGGACTGTTAGTTACAAATAAAGTTGAGAATTAGCCTCATCCCAGGCACAGTTGTCAAGATACTACTTTTAGATCAGACAAATTCAATGCACCTTATGTAGACCCTCAGAAAATTATTAAAGTCATCAGTGATCATCAGTTAGTTCAAACATCACCCCTTTGTTGATTATTTTAAAAATGTGTTTTTTACGGTCCCTTAATACTGTTGTTTGAGTAATATTTTTTTCTATAGTTATCACTTAATTACTGGATAAGATAATTGTCAGTTTACATAATAAAATAAGAACATGTATGTCATGTATTAAATAAGCTTTTAATTATGATTTATATGGTATATAATTCATATTATCTAGTCCATTGTTATAATGTTGAGGGTTTTACGTTTATAAGTCCTTAAATTCTTTATTGAAAAGAACTTTACGCCCATATGAGCCAATGGCTTAAAACATTATACATAATATACAGTTTACATATATAAAACAATGAAAAAGACAACGACCCACAATACATAAAATGGATATAATTTTGTGTTTCCATTTTGTAAATGTTTTACCGAGCGAGTACTCTTCACCGAGGTAACATCCCTTCATGTTATTATATATTTTTTTCCATTGTATTTAAGAAAACAATAAATAGATTTCATTTGTCTCCCTTTTTTTTTTGTAGAGAATCAGTTTCAAAATATAGTTATCTCCCATCTTAAATTTAGCCTGTTAGTCAAAGGGAGACAACTTTAATTTTCCACAAAAATTACGGAATTCCATAATATTATGGAGTTCGCTAAGTGCCCCGACTGTAAAATGCGATGTATAATACAGTTTATCTTTATATATATGTGGAAACTTGTTACAATGCTTTGAAATAGTATATTATGATTAAGGAAAGGGCATTAGTCAATTGTTTTTTTTTTTGTTTTTTTGTAAAGTTTTGAAATATTTGCTGAGAAATCAGCCACTTTTAAACTTCTGTAATGCGGTTTTCTTACAAAATGTTAAGAAGGCTTAAAATCTTACATATGATATTACAATCCGGTTTTGTATCAATCATAAGCTATAGGCAACCCTATGGTATCATAGTAGACTTTGGCCTATATTAGGCTTGTGACCAACCCTATGCCAATTGCAAGCTTGAGGTCCATCATATGCTTCTGTGAACTTATTTATTTTCATGGGTATCAATTTTTGTGGATTCAGTAAACATTGCATTTTGTGGATATATGGTTTTGCAAATGTTGAATACAAGCCTATAGAACATTTGTATTTCATTGAACATTTGAATTCAGTGTTCACCTTTACACACGAAATCCACATTAATTAACATCCTACAAATAATAATAAATCCATAGTATGATTTTAGACCTTGGGGCCAATTTTAGGCTTGGTGCCTTAACAATCAAACAATAAATCAGATGTGAGGTAAATACATATTTAAGGGCATATCCAACAGTTTCAGGGGAGTTAATAACAAACGTAAACGTCGTTTATTGTTTCCCATAATTTAACGTTGTTTCAACGATGTCATAACGGAATCACCATTGGAATTGCTCTGGCCGTCTGGAAAGGGCGGGTTCTTTCATCAAAGGAAAGGGCATGGCGGGAATCGGCAAAAAACTCATACAAAATATTAACAGAAATAGAACTCAAATCTTTAAAGATATCTTTGTCGTCTTGGTCTATTATAAAAGAACCGCAATTATCTTGTTCATTATAGACCATATACTCACTTAAGTTTCCGTTTTATTGAAATTATCTTCAATACAGTAGAGAACAACGAGAACAAATGCGTAATGATTTATTATTGCATTAGAATGCAAATTGTAATTAATTCTTTACCAAACTTTCCCGAGATTTTGTCATTCAGGATAGAAAACTCAAAGTTTGGTTTTACTTAAGAAAGATGAAAAAACCTGGTTTCTTGAGAAAAATAAGATACGGCGTAAACTAACATTTATCATGCATCTAGCTTTGCGTTGAAGTCCTAATGTACAGTATAAACATATAGTAGATCTTTAAATGAATACGACCTTTAACTTGTAAACAATGTAAAACAAAAGATGACACTGTAATAAAAACAAAATTGAAATAGGAAAACATTGTAATATATACAATATATACATACAAGTAGAAAATATCTGACGATTTTGATATTTACTTATGTATGAGGAAACAAATATAATTTAGCAAAAACAAACATGGTGTAGGTCTTGATGTAGGTTTTGACTAATTAGACACGCTCTCATAAAATCAGCGGGTCCATAATAGGATAGGGAAAAAACAGCCATCGAAATGCCATAATTCAAAATTGGGGAAAGGGGGGGAGGGCTAATAGCTTAACTCAAGATTTTGATCTTATTCAACTTTATTCTAGTACGGCATACGTTCTACCGCTAGCAAACTCTTTATCTTAATAATGTATCAATAATTTACTTCAGATCCACTTTCGCCTCAACCTAAAGATGCGTGATATATTTGCCACTAGAGCACGACAGCAATCCATTTATCAGTTTCATATAGTGATGCATAATCATCAGTTTTCAACGGATAATTGTCTCAAACAGTTTTCCAGTTTTGGTATTTTATTTTTATTTATGTTTTGTTTTTTAACGATAATTTTAGAATTTCTTTCCGCATCTTTCTCTTTGAATTCATTTGTTTGAATAATCAAAAATAATATAGTAGTCTACATCAGCGGTTACATTGTATGCAGTCAAACTAGGCGGAGGGCAGTAGAACAGAAAACAATCTCCATTGTGTACATACGCAGTAACTCATATATTGAAGCGTAAAATAACGGCCCTTTCGTTTATTCTCAAGCTTTTGTCTTACTGATCTGTTTGTTTTTTACTAAAGCTGGGTTTTTTACCTTCAACAGCAAAAGGCGCAACAGATGTGTTAAAATCAGCCATGTGACTTATTTGAAGATTCATGTGACCTTTGTTGTTGTTTAGAGATTTTTTTCGAAGTTCGTATATCCCCTCAACCATTTATTTAGATGTTTTTTTTAACGAATAGATAGCGCGAAACTCACTGCACTATGCATCGGATATACATTTTTATTTCGACTAAACGAGGCTGCAAATTTATACATCCGAGCAGCTAAACGGCCGCACCAAAATTTTAGCAAAGATATACTGTCGGATGGGAGAAGTCCAGAGATGTGAATATTTCTATACCCAATCAATCCTTTTGTTTTGAAAAAGATTTTAAAGGTATACATTAATACGACAGCAACCCAACGACCCATATAATTCAAAACACTAAGAGTCAACATACAGATTTTTGTTATAGCTAGTAGCCTATAAAGAATAAAAAGCCCGAAATTGCAAAATGAATTAATACGGAGTCAGTGAGTTTTTCACTATCGGGTTTCACAATTTTGACGAACACAATAGTAAAACTATCTGAATTGTTATCTCGTCCAGATACTGGTTCATTATAAATAAGAAGATGCGATACGAGTGCTATCGAGACAAATACCCAACAAAGTCAAATTGTATAAATACATTTGTCTGCCACACCGTCGCACTGCCTTTGAAAAATTAGCGGGGAAATATAAAGTTATTTTCCGAAACGTTTTAATTTTTGGCGCAATTTGTGAGGCTTACGGGAGGGATTGAGTAAACAGTATTATATTACTCAATTTTTCTCAAAAACGAGTATGGTGACAAATATTTTTCGAAACGTTATGACGTTCCATTATTTTAAAAGAATAACATATCTTACTTTGGGCAAATCGACACCGTTAGAAATATTTCAAAAAATCAAAAATGTGCATTTCAAATGTTCATTTCTTGCCGTTGTTTGGGTTCACCATAACGTTTTTGGCTTTATTTGAGTAAGAATTAATGCTTTAAATGGTAAAGTTAGATTTTTCTTACCATCTTGAATTATTTTGCTTCAATTTGAGCCCAATTATATAAGTATATGTTGATTAAAAAATCATATTTATTTTTTTCAATAAAAAACGTTTTTTACTCCAAAGTTGCAAAAAATGTTCAATTGTCAGCAGTAATTTTTGCAAAAACGAAGGGAAAAAATTGTCACCGTCAGAAATAAACTGTTGGATATGCCCTTAAAAGCTTCCACAAGCTTCTTATTTTTAAACCTTTATGAATCATATACTGTGGATTCATTTATTTTCTTGGATACCAATTTTCATGGATTAAGAAAAACTTGCATGTTCATGGATATAAAATATGTGGTTTTGACGAAATCTGCATACAAGCCTATAGAAAACTTGTTATTCGTTGAACATTTAATTTGTGGTTCAACTGTACCCACGAAAGCCACGAATGTTTTTATCTTCCGAATACTAATGAGTCATATACTTAGGGATGCTTGCTCCTTGGTCCAATTGTTCATCATGAGCTGGGTGTCCAGATGATAATTAAAGTACCTTTTGACCAAATCTTTTAAAATTTATAATATTTTGGTCTTGAGTATAACCATAGTGGCATTTATTGTTGAAATAGGCACTAGTATCTGGTGTGACAAATTTGGCAGT
This sequence comes from Mytilus edulis, assembly GCA_019925275.1. Classification (NCBI taxonomy): domain Eukaryota; kingdom Metazoa; phylum Mollusca; class Bivalvia; order Mytilida; family Mytilidae; genus Mytilus; species Mytilus edulis. The sequence goes on along the minus strand of CM034358.1, from coordinate 6,724,568 downwards.
ATTATGTTGTTTCTATAGATACTTTTGAACATGGCATTTCACAGATAGAAAACAAAGAAATACTTAGAAGATAACTGTATTGTATTTCAAGCCATGACGGCATCAATAGGTTATTTGATGATGGCAAATTAAGTTTACTGGTTATGGGTTAGCGAAGCCAGTAAAGAGGTATTTATATTCATCAATTCACCAATTGATGCTGTCAGAGCTTTAAATAGCATAGTTTTCTTACAGTTCTAATGAAACTGACCAAAATCATACATTTAAAATCTGATATACATTGTTTATACTTGCACATACTTTTTCATAGCATCAATTGTGAATTGATGTCATGAAAAATTTATGACTTTATCCAATAAAAATGAACGTTACAAACAATGTTGCATTAAAATTCACATTCCTACTTGTTTCTTTGTCAACTACTGCATATACAAGGGTTGTTAATATAGTTGTCATATCTTGGATTGATTGCCAGACAATTGATTTTTAGTACTAATGGCACATTTGTACTAGTTGTGCATAATTCACGATACTATTGAATATCATTCTTTTTTCTGCTGTAAATATTTATGTACCATTGTTATACCATTGTTATGTTAAAATGTATTTTTTGTCAGAAAAAAAGCCAAACAAATAAACCATATTGTATTAATAAATTGTAAATACTTCAAAATAATTATATTTAAACGGATGCAATAAAACAAGACATATTATATCAACAGACTTATTCCTTTAAAGATTATTCTTATTTTTTTTTAATAAGCTATGGCCTAATGTTGCTCTTCAACTGTTTTGGTTGATATACATATTCTGCTGTCAAATATTCAGCTTTAAGCCTTCTTGATGAAGTTAAATCCAGAAAAAAAAACTTTAAAAGATACCAGAGGGATATTCAAACAAATAGATTCAACTAAGAAAACAAATGGACAACGCCATGGCTAAAAAAGTAAAAGACAAACAGACAAATTATAGTACACACATCAAAACATTAAAAACTAAATACTAAGTAATTAAATCTGCATAAAAAACTTTCAGTGCTGTTTTCATTATTTGAATAATCGTCACAGACCTACGTTTTTGTAACAGAAAAAAGAACCAAAAGAACACAACCTCCACTTAGAAAAAGAAAGGAAATCAAATATCAATAGAAGAGCGCATTGCAAATGATATTAAACTGCTGAAACTTTAGATATGACAATAGTTCAAATACACTTAAATTTGGAATTCTCATGACCTGTGAAAGAAAATCGATAACTTAGAATCATTGTTAAAAAAGAATAATGTGATTCGGGCTGAAATCTCTCTCTCTCTCTCTCGTGTATGTGGATTTATGTGATCTGTACCATTCCGCTATAAATGGTTTGTTCAGAAATAAAGATAAATAAGCTAAATGCTATTTAAGAAATTTTCCTTTGATCTTACTGACTGATAATTTCCTTTCGCATATATACGAAAAATTATCTCACATGGACAGAAGCTTGTTAATGATCCTTAGATAGTATCCAGAAATGAATTTTGTCCCAAAAAGATTTTTTTTCGTATTTTACTTATAAATGGACTTACACAGGTTCATGTTTTTCTCTGACTGTTTATGACGTCTTTACACTAAATTCATTGACTGTTGGATGTGTACGGATTGATAATTTAGTCTTAGATGCATGATTTTTTTATTAGTTGTTAATGGCTTTGAACTAGCTGTCAGATAACTGCGAGCGAGTACTATCAGATTTGTTTCTTAAGAGTCTTTTTGTTGTCGGGATGTACAAGTACCCGGCCACGTCCACTTGTATTTTTGTCCATCGGATGAGTGAAGCATTTTTCAACTGATTTCATAGTTCGTTCTTATGCTGTACTGTCATACCACTGTCCCAGGTTAGGGGAGGGTTGAGATCCCACTAACATGTTCAATTTATGTGTTACATATTGTTTTTCGTTCATTTTTTTACATAAATAAGGCCGTTAGTTTTCTTGTTTGAATTGTTTTACATTGTCTTATCGGGGATTGTAATAGCTGACTATGCGGTATGGGCTTTGCTCATTGTTGAAGGCCGTACGGTGACCTATAGTTGTTAATGTGTGTCATTTTGGTCTTTTGTGGATAGTTGTCTCATTGGCAATCATACCACATCTTCTTTTTTATATTAACCCCGCCACATTATGTATTTAAGTGCCTGTCCCAAATCAGGAGCCTGTAATTGAGTGGTTGTCGTTAGTTTATGTGTTACATATTTGGTTTTCGTTCATTTTTTTACATATAAATAAGGCTGTTGGTTTTCTCGTTTGAATTGTTTTACATTGTCATTTCGGGGCCTTCAATAGCTGACTATGCAGTATGGGCTTTGCTCATTGTTGAAGGCCGTACGGTGACCTTTTTTTGTTAATTTCTGTGTCATTTTGGTCTTTTGTGGACGGTTGTTTCATTGGCAATCATACCACATCTTCTTTTTTATATTTGTTTTTTCTGCCAGGAGACAATACATTCACTCTTTGGTTAAAGTTTTAAAAAAATTTAATAACTTTTTTTATACTATCCTGGATTTGTACCAAACTTGGACAGAAGCTTGTTTATGATCAAAAGCTAGTATCTAGAAGGAAATTTTGTTAAAATTTTGTACCTGTTTATCTGTATTTTACTTCGAGTTAATTTTACATACAGTCTGCAGTTAAAGTTTTTAAAACATTTATTAGATTCATAAACTATCCTGGATTTTTAACAAACTCGAACAATCATCTTACAATCAAAATATAGTATCGAGAGGAATATTTTTTATTGATTTTTCCCTCTTTTTATGGTGAGCCTGCGATTAACAGCAACAGTATAGGCGAGACACTGTTCTGTGGAACTCTTACGAATTTTTAAAGTTCATTTTAATCAGACTTCCACTGCTTTAACGTTATTAGAATGCCATTTGCCGTCTGAGCATGCTGTTGATTTGTTTAATAACCATTGTATAATTAGTTATCAAAGGTACCAGGATTATAATTTAGTACGCCAGACGCGAGTTTTGTCTACATAAGACTCATCAGTGACGCTCATATCAAAAAATTTATAAAGCCAAACAAGTACAAAGTTGAAGAGCATTGAGGATCCAAAATTCCAAAAAATTGTGACAAATACGGTTAAGGTAATCTATGCCTGGGATAAGAAAATCCTTAGTATTCAGAAATTTTTAGGCAGTTAAGCTGCCTTATGCGAGCACTCTGGATTTGTGTGCTACCCAATAAATGCTGAAATACGTGCCATTGTTATAATCTAGCTGGCTACTATATTATTTGTAACTTATTGGACAGTTTTTTTTATACTTTTCATTCTGAATTACAAAAAATATGACCAGAAAAACCTTAAATGATCGACGATTTTCCCAAAAGTTTTGAAGTTGCACATAGGAAGTAGAGCACATTAGGAATCCGTATGTAGTTTGTTATCCTCTGAGCTTTTGGCTAAGATGTCAAAGAACAAATGTATGAAATATCTAATCGCCGAAAATCTCTAAAGACAAGTAGTTAAGATTTCCCAAATTGCAAAAGTCGTAGGAATATTGTTTGTCGACAATACGTAGTCAACTACGTATATAAGTTCAACTGTTGGCGGCAATTTTGAATTTAAAAGATGACGAAATTTTCGTATCTTTTCAATTTGGACGCAGGGGTTTAAATTAGCGGTGATCCAAGGTCTGTGACCTTCCACTTTTGCAGTCGGACTTTCTACTTTGTTACTAGCTACGCACGACATGCCCGACGGACCTTGAAATAATATAAAAGAATAACTTTGCAAACATTTTTACCAAAGTTTCCTAATAAACGATCTCAAACTTATATTCATCATTACTATTCATGACAGCCATGTTCAATTTGTTCTACCGCTAGCTTTATACATAAAATCGCCGATAAATAATGTGTAAATCCGAGTAAAATCGTATCTCACTATCTGTCAATATCGGATCCGATTCCGGAAGCGGATGAGGGTAATCCCGGATTTGGCTACTAAAAAAATCCAGACAGATTACAAAATACATCTATGCATCTATACATGTTAATAAATATAAACACTAGAATTAAAAACCAAAAGACTTATATGAAAAAGAAAGAAAAAGCAGAAAATATTTTGTACACCAATTTTAATGTGAAAATCCAATACATTGTGACAGCTGGGAACAGTTTATCTAACAATATATATGTTCCTGGTAACAGTATAATTTTTTTTCATCAGTGATAAATGTTGGTAATGCATGTTAAATGCTTTTCAAGTTGAACATATTACTGCAATTTCAAGGGGTATTTTTTCCTTCTCAATTTTGATAGGTCAGTTAAAATAGCTGGAAGTTTCTTATATAAAAAAAAGATGTGGTATGATTGCCAATGAGACAACTATCCACAAGAGACAAAAATGACCAAAACTTGGTAAAGGACAAGATCCCCACCCCTAAACCATATATATATATTCATGTATGGGACAATATAACAAATCATATAAAATATAGGTGGAGTTCGTGGGGCCACTCTGTTCGAGAATATATAATGGTCGAGATCCACAATCTTAAACAATATATATATTTATGTATGGGACAATATTACAAATCAAATGAATTATAAGGGGGTCCCTATGGTCACTGTACCCCCTCCTGTTTGAGAACTTGGAAACATTCGAGATCATCACCCCTTTACCATATATACTCATGTATAAGACTATATAACAAATCAAATGAAATATAGGGGAAGTCCCTGTTGTCACCCTACCCCTCATGTTGAAGAACTTTGAAACAGTTGAGATCCCCAACTCTAAATTAAATGAAATATAGGGGAGTCCCTGCAGTCACCTGATTAAGAAATTGAAAAGAGTCGAGATCCCAACCTTTAAATTAAACCATATATATTCATGTATGAGCACTAATCAAACGAAATATAGGGAGGGTCCTTAAGGTCACCCTACCCACTCCTGTTTGATAACTTAGAAACATTCATTCATTCATATCTTTATTTCCTTTATCCCCACCCCTCAACCATATATATTCCTGTATTGGACAATTTAACAAATCGAATGAAATATAGGGGAAGTCACTGGAGTCCCCCACCCCTCCTGTTGGAAAACTTGATAATGGCCGAGATCCCCACCCATAAACCATATAATTATATTCATATATGGGACAATATAAAAAATCAAATGAAAAATAGGGGTAGTCCCTAGAGTCACCCCACACCCTCTTGTGTGTGTTTTTAAAACTTGCAAAAGATTGAGATACCAACGCCTGTTTGTCATTTCAGAAAAGATTGAATGACATACAAGGTCAATCTCATATGTGACACATATGCATATCACTTTGCTAGACCCTAACACCTGTCATTTTATTCCAAACTTAGACATCGTTGATTTGGGGTGAAGGTGGGAGTCGTTTACATTTACTATGGACAGGTCAGTCAGACCTCACCATTGATCCCTGTAGTAGTAAACATTTGTCTGATTTGTGTCTCATAACTTTTGTACTGTACAACACAAACTCAGTTTGCTTTCCAGGGAAGCAAGTGCATTCGTACTTTTACAAGCTCGTACTAAAGTCATCTTGAACTACTAACAGTCAACTAATACGAACAATTACGATCAACTAGAAGAACTGCAATCATTGCAAATTTGTACCACTGCTGACTCATGAAAGACTCATGACCACGAATGGTCATGTGCGTTGCTATTGAAAACCTTAATAAAATATGAATTATTTGCCTTAATAATTAATTCATTAAATGAACATAAATGTACAATTATATATGAATGTTTAATGTTTGTTCTTTTAAATCTTTAAAAAATGTTGAAGCAACATTGCCACAGTTTTCGTAATTATGTTTGCCTTGGTTTTTGGTTAACTGCCTACAGTGCTTACAGCGCTTTGATTTAAGTTTTGTAAACAGGAAATTTATAAAAATGACCACATTATTGATATTCATGTCAACACCGAAATGTTGACTACTGGGCTGGTGATTCCCTCGGGGACGAAACGTCCACCAGCAGTGGCATCGACCCAGTGGTGTAAATAGTTATCAATGTACCAGGATTATAATTTAGTACGCCAGTCGCGCGTTTCGTCTAGACAAGACTCATCAGTGACGCTCATATCAAAAAGTTTATAAAGCCAAACAAGTACAAAGTTGAAGAGCATTGAGGATCCAAAATTCCAAAAAGTTGTGCCAAATACGGCTAAGGTAATCTATGCCTGGGATAAGAAAATCCTTAGTATAAATCACTTGTTTGAAAAACACCGGAAAGATTAAAACATATATTTCTGCAGTAAGCGTATCTCGTTCTTGTTATGTTAACAAGAGAGTGTAAAGACTATTTTTTTTAACATTCTATAAAATACATGATCCTTCCTAGAATTACAAATGATTTAAAAAAAAAAGTGATTTAATCAGAATTCCAAGAAGTAGACACTTACACACTGCTTGTCATTTAAAATATATTCAATACCTCGGTGATTATTTACATACTATACGTAGCTATTTAACTTTTGATATAGCTTATGTATAACCTATTGAAACTCATCTGTTTGATATTACACCTATTAAAAGGTTTAAATGGAAATTATTGTATAATTTCTTAAGGGCAGCAAGGTTCTTTTATACAAAGACAAAACTCAAGGCACTCTAAATATTAACGATTGAGGTTAGTTTCTTTTTCTTAGAAAAGAAAAAAATATATTTTGGAAAATGCAATTTAAAATTGATAGTCCAAAGAAAGGCTAGACTAAGTAAGTAATTTAAACATATTTCTATAATTTTTTTCTGATATATTTATATATATATACGTTAATTTACTGATGTCAATGGGTAAACATTGACAGAATCCCAACACATTAAAATGGTCAACGTACATATGTATGTGTTTAATGAGACATTTTTTTTTTTCAATTTTTTTAATTTTTTTTATTTGACATTTTATTGTAAGATTTTTAACCCAACAGTAAGCAAGCATAACAATGTGATTTTTATTCAAAATACAATACCAAAACACTTCTCCGTATTGAATAAATCATATTCATTTCATCTATTTATGGGAAAGAATTTGTCATAAGAATTGTCATGAATGGATTTAAAGAGCTAGAGCTACTGTAGCGTATCTCGTTCTTGTTATGTTAACAATAGAGTGTAAAGACAATTTTTTTTAACATTCTATAAAATACATGATCCTTCCTAGAATTACAAATGATTTAAAAAAAAAAGTGATTTAATCAGAATTCCAAGAAGTAGACACTTACACACTGCTTGTCATTTAAAATATATTCAATACCTCGGTGATTATTTACATACTATACGTAGCTATTTAACTTTTGATATAGCTTATGTATAACCTATTGAAACTCATCTGTTTGATATTACACCTATTAAAAAGTTTAAATGGAAATTATTGTATAATTTCTTAAGGGCAGCAAGGTTCTTTTATACAAAGACAAAACTCAAGGCACTCTAAACATAAACGATTGAGGTTAGTTTCTTTTTCTTAGAAAAGAAAAAAATATATTTTGGAAAATGCAATTTAAAATTGATAGTCCAAAGAAAGGCTAGACTAAGTAAGTAATTTAAACATATTTCTATAAATTTTTTTTCTTATATATTTATATATATACGTTAATTTACGGTAAAATGTGTTTAATGAGACAATTTTTTTTTCAATTTTTGTATTTTTTTATTTTATTTGACATTTTATTGTAAGATTTTTAACTCTATGTATAGAAGGGTGGTTGATATATCATAAAATGTGCTAAACTCCGTCGCGTGTTGTCGCCTGTCCCATATCAGGAACTTATATATCCGTTGTTAGTTATGTGTATTCCGTGTGTGTGTGAAAAATGCAATTTTAAAGTCCGTTAAATTTTCTTAAAGACTAATATTATTACTTAAAAAGTTATATTAATCACTTTTAGTTTAACGTAATACAGATCTATATCTTTTGTCTTGCTGGGTTGTCGTCTCTTTGAAATGGTAACTGCGTTTTATCTTTAAAAAAGTGAAATAACAAAATTACCTAACTCCAAGGAAAATTCAACACAGAAAGTCTCTTATCAAATGTAAAATGAAAAGCTCGAAAACGTTCTACAAAAGAAAACAAACATCATATTCCGGACTTAATATAGACATTCGCTTTCGGAGAAAACGGTAGATTAAACATGTTTTTATATATTTGAATTAGTTATAAAGATTACTTTTTATTATACCTCAGTCATCATTTTTTATATAAGATTATTGGACCTCGGTAAAACTATTTGACGGCAAGCGTCATAATATTTCGCGAAATTTTAAATGCAGCTACGGGACTAGCTAATTTTAGAGAATGCCGCGGGAGTTGCAACGTCGAATTTTACATCTGGTATCTAGGGTTGTATCAGTGCAGAACGAAGCCTTACCATTCAGAATATATATGAAGTAAACATGAAACAATATGATTGTGTTTCTGTTCTTCATATTACGACAGTTGATTTATCCCAAACATTTATTGTCTGATGTATCTTTAAAACACTTACAATGGATATTCGTGGAAGTTAGTTTATTGTCCTCTCGGATACAACTATTGACCTCGGCTTCGCCTCAGGATAATAGTTGCAACTCAGGGACAATAAATTCATTTTCACTCATAACCAGTCAATACGTATACTTAATTTAAAAGTTTTACTTAATTAATATCTTCATCTTTTTTTCTTGCTGGAGTGTTGTCTCTTTAAAATGTCAACTGCGTCTTAACCTCGTCAAATGGTAAAATCAAAACCTCATACACTATAGCAAAACACAAATATGTCAATGTTTTCCTTTCAGATAACAACAATATAATGGAACGTTTGAAATTGAGCACAATCGTAGCTTTGGATTTTGGAACTACGTATAGCGGATATGCATATTCATTTAAATCTAATACAACGAATTCGCTGAAAATCCATGTTAATCAGTCTTGGAAATCTGGGTATCGGCAGTTTTTGACACTTAAAGCTCCAACATGTATTCTATTGGACATTAACACAGAGCTTCAGTGTTTTGGATATTATGCAGAAAATGGGTATGCAGATAAGTATATATATGGACGACATTCACAATGATTACTATTTTTTCAGAGGATTCAATATCAAAAAGGTATACTAATCAAGTATCTTTATCTATCATAGTTTTATTTTTTTCACCATTTGTCTTGATTTACATCTGTTTTTGTTATGAGTAAAAGTATTCAAGTAAATCAACAAGTGAACACACTCCATATAAAACTGAAGACTTAACAACACGGAATCACCAAAAATCTGATGTTCTTGTAAAGGGTCCTTTCTATTAAAACTGAAATCACTGAAATACTGAACGCCAAGGAAAATTTAAAACTGAATGTCCCTGATCAAATGGCAAAATCGAAAACTCAAAAACAGATCGAATGAATTGATAACAACTGTCAAGTTCCTGACTTTGTACATGTTGTATACGCTGCGAAAAGTTTGCGCTAGTAGCTATTATGGAAGTTGAATCCTCAAATAGGTTTATAAATCTTGTCTGATGTTAAACGCGAACAAATGCACATATGAAGTAGATTTTGGTTAGGTATATGGTTCATTATGTAGTTTTCCATATCATTAAACATGTTAAAGTCAAACAATAACCGTCATTTGATTGCAATTTCTAATTTCGTCATGTGATCTCTGGTAGATAACTGTTTTATGTACGTTGATGCAACCACTCTAATTTTATTCAAACATACGGATATAGTGTAAATAAAACACATTTCCAAAAATTTATGTCTGAAATTTCTTACTGTGTTTGAAAAACTTATCTACTATAATCATTTTCTACAGTGTGCAGTCAAACCAAAAAGGTCCGGATATACTACTCATAATTATATTGCAATTCGTTTGTAACAACAATTTCTATTCACGTTGTAAAAAAGCACGTTGTAAAATGTTTTGAAGGGTTAGATTCCACGTTCTTCCAGCCAGTAACTACGAAAGCCACCATTTTGAATTCCGAATTATTTTCTATGATATTTATCACAAAATAAATAAGAAAGTCACAATTTGAACCTCAATATCTTATTTTTGTAAATATTCAAAAACAAACTGAAACGTACGAAAAGTATAAATACGTTAAGTGTTTTTGTTTAACATGTTAAGTATATATATGACGTCACATTATTAGAGGCTGAACACGATGAAACTGTTTCAAGGTCTTTTTCATTTATGTCATTCTAAGCCAAAATATTTAGTAAATGGATTTTATTTAAGTATGCTGCATGAAAATAGAAATAACTGTTGTGTATTTTAAGCTTGGCCTTGGTAAAAGTAGATTTTACTGTCATAAATATCTGTTCACCTAGCCCCGCTTACGCGTCGCTTAGTAAACTCAATTTGCGACAATATTATCAACGTTTTCCGTAGGTCAGGCTTAAAACACAATACAGTTATATCCTAAGTTGAAAATATTGCAAATGTTCTGTATAATTGTGAATCATCTGAATTCCTTATGTTCAATGTTATATATTTAAAATCAATTGGTTGAGCGGTAAGATAAACTATGGTAAATTAACAGAGAAGGCACAAAACAGATAAGTTTAACCTCTACTTTTTTTTTTTCGGAATATTTAATGCGATAATTTTTTGTTTATAATGCTATTTTGAAATTATATGGGTCTTTTTTCTATCTTTTATAAATACATTAGCAAATCTTGCTGCATATTGGAACTGATAAAATTGAGAATGGAAATAGGGAATGTGTCAAAGAGACAACAACCCGACCACAGAGCAGACAGCAGCAGAAAGTTACCAACATGTCTTCAATGCAACGAGAAATTCCCGCACCCGGAGCCGTCCTTCAGCTGGCCCCTAAACAAATATATACTAGTTCAGTGATAATGAACGCCATACTAAACTCCAAATTGTACACAAGAAACCAAAAGTTAAAATAATACAAGACTAACATAGGCCAGAGGCTCCTGACTTAATTGGGACAGGCGCAAAAATGCGGCGGGGTTAAACATGTTTGTGAGGTCTCAACCCTTCCCCTATACCTCTAGCCAATGCAGAAAAGTAAACGCATAACAAAACGCACATTAAAATTCAGTTCAAGAGAAGGCCGAGTCTGATGTTAGAAGATGTTACCAAAGAAAATAAACAAAATGACAATATTACATAAATAACATCAGACTACTAGCAGTTAAAACTGACATGCCAGCTCCAGACTTCAATTAAACTGATTGAAAAATTATGTCTTCATCATATGGATATCAGGCACAATCCTCCCCGTGAGGGGTTTAGTATCATACCATCATAACATATATGAGAGGAACATAACCCGTGTCATGCCAACAACTGGTTTTTAAATAAATGTGTTTAGTTCCGATGCAAAGACCCTATAAGTGAATCAATATTAACGCCAAAATATGCAATCTTTAATGACCTAACAACAGTATCGTAACTATATCCCTTTTTAATAAGTCTATTAAAAGTATTTGTTAGCTTCTGAGGTGAATACTGACATTTTTGTGCTTTATAAAGAGTATTTCTTTAAAATATTGGATGTGAAATACCTGAACGTATAAGAAGCACATAACTAGTTAAGATCCCAATTAAACTCTGCGTATTGCTGTCTGTTTGCTTATTCGTCATTGAATACGGGTAATAGGAATAGGGTTGAGATTTTTTAAAAACACGTACAACCATGCCGCATTTTTTTTGCTGCTGTCTAAAGTCAGGAATCTCTTGCTTTTTTTTTATCATGTATAATTGTCCAATTTTGTTTCAAATATATGTTTTGCAGTTAAGTGTGGCGTTCATTTCCGGTGTATACACTCTTGTGGAGCGGCCAGCTGAAGTCCGCCTCCGGATGTAGAATTTTCTCGTTGTGGTGAAGACATATTTGTGGTATATTTTCTGCTCTTTTGTTTTTGTTACGTATTTCACGTTTCAATTCTCAATTTCAAGATCCAACTTATTTCACACGATTTTTAACAAAATGTTTTCTTTCAAATTAAAACCACCAATAACATTAGCTCTTATTTAATATAGAACATCACTAGTGATAATATGTTGGAAGATGTGACAGGAAAGCTACTTCCGGCTAGCCATGTATTCCAAATGTTTATCAAAGCCTTTGTTAACCATTTAACGGAAGAACTGGACAAGAAAGATGCACCTTTTGAAATAGATGAAACAAGATGGGTGATCGCTGTTTCAGCAGATTTGACGGAAACAAGTGAACAGATATTGAGGTCATGTGCAAAGCAGGTAAGGCCGTGTATATTGAACACCAAACTACTTGATATTTATTTCAACAATCAAATTTATAAAACTTTATTTGTTATTTACGAAAGCTGGAATACCCTTTAGTCATTTGAGATTGGCAACAGAGGCGGAAGACAAAATCGCTTATTGTCAGAGCTTAATAGACGGAAACCGAAACCAACAAATACAAGAAGGAACTGAATATATGGTTGTTGAAATTGGAGGTATTATGATTATTTACTGTAGATTCATTCTATTTTGTTGAGTAACAATTTCCTTTGATTTCATTGTTACATTAAAACCCCGATTTAACTTGTTCAACGAATAACAAATTTTGTATAGACTTTACATGTTCAATTTTTTGTCTGATCTTGGAAATTTTGGTAGTTTGTTGTATCCCTAGCTCTCTCTCTCTCTCTCTAGGGAATGTGAACACATAAACAGAAAAGTAAGAGTAAATCAAGACAACATAGAATTGAGAGTTCCATATGTGTGTCTAAATAATATCTGCCTAAAGATCCGTGATGAAAGTTTTCTTGGTGTAGTTTCGACTTCTAAATATAGCAATGACATCATTCTGAAGGGTGATTCACTTCGACTCGAGGCCTATATAGTGCATACCTTATTCAAGACAACTATTGACAAGAGTAAAGCGCTGATGGAAGACGTTTTCACAAAATACAGATATTCACATAACGTGGAAGCCATCGTCATGGTCGGTGGTATGTCTGAAAAAAGAGGGACGAAAGATACCAAAGGGACAGTCAAACTCATAAATCTAAAACAAACTGACAACGCCATGGCTAAAAATAAAAAAAGACAAACAGAAAAACAATAGTACACACGCCACAACATAGAAAACTAAAGAATAAACAACACGAACCCCACCAAAAACTAGGGGTGATCTCAGGTGCTCCGGAAGGGTAAGCAGATCCTGCTCCACATGTGGCACCCGTCGTGTTGCTTAAGTGATTACAAATCCGGTAAATAGTCTAATTCGGTAGGTCATATTCATGAAAGGGAAGGGGATTGTAGTTACGACGTAAGGAACATATCCGATATCATTTGTGAAACGGTCATTCCATAACGGTCAACCAACTCGTGATGGCGTCCGTAAAATTTACGAAGGGATGATTTCAACTTCACCATTTGGAACTCTTGGTTTAATAGCTTCCTTGTGAGCAGCAAACCTCTATCAAGAAAATATGAATGTGTATTAGTTCAAGAAACTGTTCGACAAAGATTCTTCCGAAAAAAAACGTTATTGTTCCTGAAGATGCTTGTTTAGCAATAGTAAAAGGATCTATTTTATGTGGAAGTCAGTCTTGTCAGTAAAAGGGATTTCAATCACATGATGTGTCAATCTCGTTCATAAGAACTAACGCTTAAAAATATATGAAAACATAACCAGTCAGCAAATGAAGTAGGTATCGGATCATCTAGAATTAACAGTTAAAAGTTATATTGTACATTGTGTTTCCAATGTTTAATTTGAAATTCGAAAGTATTTATATAAATGTATAAGCACCATAGCATGGACAATCAAATAAATCTGAAAGCGTCTAGAACACAAATAGATGTTCAAATGTATGTGTATATAATGTAGGATAATAATAAAATGAGACTTCTCTCCTGTTTTTTTTTATTTTGTCACCAAATACAGTCGAAGTACAATACTAATAAAGATTTAAATTTGGAATTTGACTATGTGTTGTTGGCGACTACAAGTTATAAACAGATAATGAAGTTGTTGGAATTACATCCAAAGAATTTTGTTGTACTAAATCAGAAGTATTTCGATTCTGAATTTTTCGAAATGTAAATGGATGAAACTATTACTGAACAAAAATATACATATACACAGTTACATAGCAACATCTTATCCATTAACTGTTTCCTTTTTTAAGGAGTCTCGCGGGTATAAGATTTTCAGAAAAAAATAAACATTTATTTTCATTACAATTTTTATTAATTACCTTAAGTAGTTATTACTTTATCATATGGTACACACATTATTCCAAAAAATCATTCGTGTTGGCCCCAGGTGACTTTTAAAATATAGACATCATTGAAAAAGCTCCAAATTATCTCCCTTTGGTGCAAAAATGCCATTTTTTGGCATTAAAATTGAAATATCTTATTTTAACTCATTGGTGACCTATATTTTTTATTGTTGTTTTTGAATAAGCTGTACATAAACTAAATTATTGTAAAATTTAAGCAATTTCTGAAATTCAGTTATTTTTTTATTTCGATATTACCGCTTTTTCTCCTATTAGTTTCTCCTAACAGAAAAAAAGGACATTAACAATAATGTATGCTTCTTTCGAAGGCAGATTGTGAGCGTAAATGAACGGTGACCCTTTTCTTTAATTTCATTTTTCTATTGAGTATAAGATAAAGTTCATTTATAGAAAAATATAGCGAAATCCTATATTAAATAAAATATTGATTTAGACCCGCGATCCCCCTTAAACCAGCTAAATGTACCTCATCAATGAGATTAATGAAAACAAAGGTTAAGACTACAACATCTGTTTTTATTGACAATAATTATCATAAAGAAATAGATATATGACCAAGTGTATTAAGAGTCTTTGTTAAATTTATTTTATATTTTTTTTAACATTTTTTAGAATTTGTGTTGTGTGCCTGTGGTATATGTATACACTGTTATGTCTACCTTAATTGTAAACTTTTAACAGAAAACAGACCAGCTAAAACAAACCCTGCAAATATTGAAATTTTACTGAGCTAATCAAATAACTATTGGAAATAATGGTATAAAAACGACTATTTATAAGATTTCCCTAAATGTTCTGAAAGATAATGACACTTGTTTGGACGAAAATTTTAGCGACAAACAATCATGCAATTTAGTATCTACAAAAAAATAATGGTAACTACGAAAATTATTAAGTTCTTTATATAAAGTTACATCTAGATATAACACTAGTATTATGCATGGATTTTGTTTACAGATAAAACAACTAATATTTCCACCAATCAAAACATTATTCAAAGATCTGATTACACCAATAAATTGGCAACCTTTTATAATAAGTTTATTTGAGGGATTGATAAATTTATCCGGATCAAAATTACGGGGCTCGGTTAGCCAAAAAACGAAGTATGTGCTTTTCCGTTTAAAATAAGTCTTCTACAAGTACAGCCAAACTTCCAAAACAAAATATTTGTATCTATGGACGATTTAGTAAAGGTTTTAGATAATTCGTTGTAAGAAAACTAACTTTACCATTAACAGTAATACATATGTCATCAAGATCAAATTACAGAGTTTGGTCGTTACTGTGATTCATGGTTTGCCTTTAAAGGGACACATTATGAACCTTAAAGTATACACACAACCTGTTGATAAATTTGACTGCCGAAACGTACATACATGTATTGACAAGGAGACAGTTGTTTCAATTGTTTTTGAACAATTTCATATAAGGAATGGCATACACAATAACATGGTTGAACATCAATGAACATGTAAAAAATATGAGCAACCTCAGATAACACAATGTGCAAACTAATGATGAAACAATTATT
This sequence comes from Mytilus edulis, assembly GCA_019925275.1. Classification (NCBI taxonomy): domain Eukaryota; kingdom Metazoa; phylum Mollusca; class Bivalvia; order Mytilida; family Mytilidae; genus Mytilus; species Mytilus edulis. The sequence continues at coordinate 6,708,780 of CM034358.1, read as the reverse complement.
GCGTGACTAATTTGAAAATCACAAAATATTATAGTATCGGACTTTTGCAGTGTTTTAATTTGATTAAGTGAAAAGATATATCACTTTATATTTTTCTTGGTACTTAAACATACCGTCACTGGTCTATGCATTTTTTCAAATTTTGATCTAAATAATGCCAAGAATTATTTCCCAACTTTACCTTTCTGGAACACCTGCGATTGCCCCTAATTGTTGGTGGGGTTCGTGTTGTTTAGTCTTTTTTTTTCTATGTTGTGTTTAATGTGCTGTTATTTGTCAGTTTGTCGTTTTCTTTTAAAGCCATTGCGTTGTCAGTTTATTTTCGATTTATAAGATTGAATGTCCCTCTGGTATATTTCGAAATTCTTTAGTATTTTAAAAATATAGTTATTGACGAATTAAATAAAAAAAAACGCAATTTCAACAGGGAACTTTATCACTTCTTTTTTATTTAGGTTAATATACACCTTAAAGGGACACTAGCTACGAGATATATAACAAATCTTATATATGATTTTTTTTATTCATTCATTAATGAAAGTGAAGAAGTGAAAACATTATTCGCTTTTAGCAGCCAGTAATGGTTTAATTTTGTCAAAATAAGCTAAGAAATATTGATGATGAATTATTCCTTGCAAGTGAATAATTCGACCTCAATGAATTCGTATTCATGTAAACTTCAAATTAACCCCTCAGCTAGAGATGGATAACACGTGAATTGTATGTGTTAAGTTATTTAAAGGAAAAGAATGTCAACATTGAAGGTGAAACAAAGGTTAATCATTTGATTGACTGATTCAATCCACAAAAAACATTCTCATACAGGTAAAAACGATGATAAACATATATGTTTAATCTATAATATGAAATTTAAACAAACCTGGAAAAATCCAAAAGCACGAGTTCGCTTAATCTATTTATATCTATATCTATTTTTACATCGCTTATATGGTCATTGGGTGACTTTAGAGGTCAACTCGATAATTAATTAGATAGCGTCTTGACTGAAATACACACGAAACGAAGCTACATATTAACATGCCAATGCCCTCTTAATTGTTTATTTTAGACTTTTCATAGTTTGGATAAATGGTTTACATTGTCATAAATCAAGTATGAAAATTTGAGTCAAATCTGTGAACAGCATTTGACAGCTAGTGCCCCTTTAAGGTCAATAATCTGCGCTAAACTTATATATGAAGTTACTACCTTTTTCACTATTATATATACAAAGTTGTGTTTAATGTACTGTTATTTGTCTGTTTGTCGTTTTCTTTTAAAGCCATGGCGTTGTCAGTTTATTTTAGATTTTTAAGTTTGAATGTCCCTCTGGTATATTTCGAAATTTTTCAGTATTTTGAAAATATAGTTATTGATAAACCTTGTTACTGATAGAAATTTCAGAACCTGCTTTTCAAAAATCCTTAAGATATCAACGGAAAACGAATAAATTACAAAGTTGTGTTTAATGTACTGTTATTTGTCTGTTTGTCGTTTTCTTTTAAAGCCATGACGTTGTCAGTTTATTTTAGATTTTTAAGTTTGAATGTCCCTCTGGTATATTTCGAAATTTTCCAGTATTTTGAAAATATAGTTATTGATAAACCTTGTTACTGATAGAAATTTCAGAACCTGATTTTCAAAAATCCTTAAGATATCAACGGAAAACGAATAAATTACAAAAAACGCAATTTCATCAGGGAACATGCAGGCATTATACCATAGTTTACGCTACAAAAGTTCCACCGGTAAACAAAATTGTATCCCCTTTAAGAGTAGAGAAACTTATATCTTGACATTTAACGACGACAGACAATCATCGGACTGTTGTCCCTTCGTTTCAGGTGTTTGTACGCGTAAGCATATGCTTGTGCACGTCATGTATGCCGATATAAATTTTGGTAGTGGTAACTGTAAAGGAAGGATCATGGTGAAATCCCTGTTTACACGGATATTTTAGTTTGATTTGTCCACTATTTCTCTGTCCTGAAAAAAAACCACCACAGCTGAATTTTGGTTTGAAACAGGAATTGTAACCAGCACAAGGGATGCAAGACGTTTTATGCTTATTCGTGAACTATGCAATTCTCAAGATGCCATCGTCAGTCACTGCTTACCTGCTTTGCATGCAATCTAAGGACACCATATCGGCAATGTTTTAAATAGGTAAATAAATAGTTTCAAAGTTCTTAATCAGATGTGTTGTGATATGTTCGATTTAATAAACCTGGCAAACTGTGATGTTGATGACATTAGCAGTTGCAAAAAAAGCTCGTGGCTTTGCTTTATGATCAAAATAGTTAATTTAAAAACGTCAAAATTGCGTCAACTAAATATGCGTCTCTAGGCAAGATTCCCTTCTTGTGAATCAACATTAAGGCAACATTTGCTTCGAGCATCTCTGCAGACAAGCATATGAATGACATCACACCTTACTAAACCACCTGTTCGATCTCTGTTAAATTTTAGATGGATTGATAGGGATGGTTCACTAGAGTAAAATTGCAACAGTAGATAATGCTATGGAAGCAGGAATGATCGGTGATAAAAACCTTAGAAGCAACGAGTAGTATATATCTTTCATCCTTATATTGGATTCCTAAGCTTCACAAGATTCCTTACATGAAAGGTCTATTGCCGGTTCTTCCAAGTGTTCCACTAAACCCCTTTCTAAAGTTCTTACTGCCATACTCACTTCAGTCAAAGAAGGACTTCAGAAATATTCCGAAACGGCATATTAATGAAGTGGTTTTAATCAGATGTGGATCATTAAAACATTGTACCAACATTAAACTCTTTATACCACTACTATTCCACTTGATAAACTTAAGGCGCGACTGAAATAACTCGTCAGCTTATGTTTCTTTAACAAAAAGGGCACTAGACGTTTTAAATATCTAGTTTTGGGCAGGAATTCAGCTTATTTTGTGAAAAATCATACAGAGTCAAGGAAAAAATACACCGAAGAGGAAATCACTGCCATGCTGGACTTTTTAATTGACAACATATTTGTTGAATTTGGAGGTTTGGTCTTCCAACAGACTATTGGAATCCCAATTGCGCTCAACTACTTGAAGATTTGTTTTTGTATTCCTATGAAGCAGAATTTACCCAAGGGCTTTTACAGAAAGGAGAAAAGAAATTAGCCCAGTCTTGTAATTTCACCTTTCGGTACATTGATAATGTACTGTCTCTGAATAATAATAGATTCAGTGATCACTTACATTTAATATATCCAATTGAACTTGAAATTAAAGATACTGCCGACACAGATAAATCTGCTTCATATTTAGACCTTTTTCTCGAAATGACTAATGATGGTTGGTTGAATACCAAAATTTATGACAAACGCGATGATTTTAATTTTCCTATTGTCAACTTTCCATTTCGGAGTAGCAACATCCCAGCGACACCAGCATATGGAGTATATGTGTCTCAATTGATTCGTTACTCTAGAGCTAGCTCGAAGTACGTTGATTTTGTTGAACGAGGAATACTGCTTTCTGAAAAGTTGCTAAGACAGGGCTATGAATCAATCAAATTAAGGTCATCACTCAAAAAAATTTCTGGTGGCCATCATGAGCTGATTGGCCATTATGACAAAAGTGTGTCAGAAATCATATCTGATATTCTTCCTCAGTCATAATAACCATTCATCATTACCGAACTGAACAAATAAATAACATGACGGGTGCCGTATACGGTGCAGTAAATGCTTACCCTTCCGGAGCAACTGATTTAACTCCCGGTTTTTAGTGGAGTACGTGTTGTTTCTATTTATTATTTATAACTGTTGATGTAAATGTCCCTTGGTTTTGTGAGTCTTTGTTTACTCCTTGGTTTTGTTTGTTATTGCCTATAAAAACAAAAGTATCCGTAAATTTTATTTGAGGTCATATTTGACTGTTGTGACATATTGTTCTTGTATTATCCCTCACCCAAAAGGTTTGTCTAAAATTTTGAAGCATTGTCCTTCATAACATTTGATTTTTACCTGAAGTTGTGATAATGATTTATGGGTTAAAAACTGGTTTTGTTTATAAAACTTCGTTTTCAGAAATGGTTTTAGAAAAAAAGTATTTATGACTAAGGTTTATATATAAAAATCAACATTTCTCAAGCCAAAACAGTAACGATTGTATTTAGGTACAGATTACACATAGAAAAAAATGTCAAAATAGAAACCTTAAAAAGTTTCAGAGATTTGTTAAGATCACATTTGACCTCAATAAAACAATGTGACAATATCCGGTCCTTCCGACCTCACATTGTTATAGATGAAGTTTTCGTCTTTCGAATGATATATGATATAGGTGTGTGTTCGGTGGTGAGATTACATTTTAAAACATTTGCCCTCAGTCACCGCACTATCAGTCACTCAATTCTTTGACGGAAGCAACTAGATAGCAACCTTTGAAACCAGAAATGCGTACGTCTCTTCTTGTTAAAAATAGAACGGCTTCCTCGTATTTATTTCCGGCGCTCTTTTTGAAAATGAAAGTAGAACAGGAGGGAAGAGAACAGCTAAGCTAAATAGTTAAAACATGTAGAACTAGAACAACGTTTTGTTATAATAAAACACCCATGCAACCACGCATCCCATATTGCTGATAGGACCCGACACAAATATCAATTTCGTGTTTCGGTAGTTAAGCTTGGGATGGTCATTTTAAGATGCATTATTTGAATATAATCAAATATGAAAATTATTCATGTTTATATTGATATATCTATATTTCTTCTTCAATATATCTAGTTATTATGACAGATCTACCATCATCAGGGGTCCAACTGTCAATTTAATGTTGAAGTCTTTAATTTTGATCTACTTTCATATCTCCAATACAGAAATGTAAAAAACAATCTTACTAAGGCGAAAGAATAGCGCTACGCAATTTGAAAAATGATGAAACAATAGTAATAAAAAAGGCAGATAAAAATTCAAATTGTGTTATTTTAGACAGGCTAGACTACATAACAGAACTCACAAGACAACTGAATACTCAACATTACTGCCAATTAGATTCATTTAACATGGCAGAACTGAAAATCCAGGTCATTGAGTATATTAAATCATTATACGACCAAGGCATAATCGACAAAATATCATTTAAATTTTTAAAAAATGGTCAAAAATTAAGAGATGCACGATTAGGGAGAATTTATATTCTCCCAAAAATTCACCGTCTTGAAACAGAGACGTTTAAACAAATACAACATGATGGATTAAATGAATTACAACATATGGCATCCTTGACCTTGAAATACATTTTAAAGAAACAAATTCTTATCTGTTTCTGCATAGAAATAGCTGTCACTCACAGCATGTATTCAGAGGATTTATTAATGGTGAAGCAATACGGCAAATTAGAAATACAAGTGACCATAACAAATTAATAAACAATCTAACTAATTTCAAAGTGAAATTATTAGATAGGGGTTATGATAACGCTGAAATAGATGATAGTATTACTGATGCTTTATCAATTGACCGTACTGATTTATTACAACAAAACAAATCTAAAGAGAAGCAAAGTATTCCGTTAGTTTTAAAAACTAAATATAATCCATATATACGTAAAATAAAGAAACGTATAATGAAACACTGGCATTTATTACAGTTCGACGAAGACTGTGTACAAATATGCAATACAGCACCAATAGTTGCGTATAGCAAACATAAAAGTATTGGAGATATGCTTAGTAGATCAAAGTCAAATACTTTAACATTAAATTGACAGTTTAATCCCTGATGATGGTAGATCTGTCATAATAACTAGATATATTGAAGAAGAATTAAAATATAAATATATCAATATAAACATGAATAATTTTCATATTTGATTATATTCAAATAATGCATCTTAAAATTACCATCCCAAGCTTAACTACCGAAACACGAAATTGATATTTGTGTCGGGTCCTATCTGCAATATGGGATGCGTGGTTGCATGGGTGTTTTATTATAACAAAATGTCTTGTTGAGTTATTTTTCACCATCATTGCTAGAATGGGTAAGCAACTGCAGCAGTTTAAGTCAAATTTCATTTAGTAACTCGATGTTTTCGTCACTTAATAACGATAATTGCTATCCTATTCTTTCTTATTATAAAATTCCGGAAAAAATTTCCCTAACCGATATTAACCCGAGTCTTAATAAATAGAAGGAATTCCGATCTAAATACAGAAAATTATTGACCTGGCTAGCGAGGTTGTTATTTAGTCGCTTATGCGACGGATCGCCGGATTTCAAATTGATATGAAACACCTGAATACACATATGTTTGGGTAGATACTGTAAAAAGGATTTAAAAAGAATTTGGTTACGAACTACTGAAGTGAATAAAACTACGTCATTCAAAAGTATGTGACTATATAAAGAACCATTACTATCTTAATGGAGATAGATAAGTTTGTACTTGACAGTGAAAATGTATTCAGAAATTCTTTAGAATAGAAAGAATGTAAAGGGTAAGTTATTAATATACTAACATAATAACATGCTGTCGATTGGTTTAACTATAGGATTTGAAAATCCAACAACACTCACACACATTCACATTGAAAAATGATAAAGACAAAGAATCAATGTGAAATATCCGTCTCCTATCGTTATGAAATTAAATCAATCAATTTAACATCATTTATGTTAAGCAGGCAAACACACCATCCAGGTAGTCAAAAATGAATAAGATAATTGATTAGTTGGTCTGTTTATATGATATATACTTAACATTCATGTACATTTGTTAAGCTTTTAGGGCAGTTTTAGAACCAACAATTATTTATGAATAACCTGATGTTATGCATACATTATATCATATAAACAGACCAACTAATCAATTATTGTGTTTGAAAAAGTGGGAATACCTTAACGTTATTGTAAGCAATGTTATAAAATCTATGGGTGTCGCAGGTAAATTTGAGATGATTTCTCATTTAAATGTCCCATATCTCGACTAGCAATTGTCACGTACACTTAAGCTAAGGTTATACACGTTTTACTTCATTGATTTACAATCAAATCTACAGTTATTTAAACGTAAAGATTTCACTGAAGCAAGTCAAAATCTATACCGCAATAGAACATTTTTCTATATGATTAATGTGCAAAAGATAAATGTCTGCATAGCTTTATAAAACTTACAGATACGTAATAAATAGTAATTTGTGATGTATCGTTCGAAATTAAATTTGATATGTATTATTGTCCATTTTACTTCTATATATTTGAAGAAAAACAATCTTTATTTTTATAAATTTATATTTATTCCTTGATGGATGTTAATATATGATACATACGAACTCTGACTATTAATTCCATAATTTTTGGTCAATAATTAAAAAAGTTTCCTATTAGGTCTCTTTCTTAATTTTATTTTTTGAAGTGTTGATTACCTGATGGAGTAAGTATAAGTAGTGTAACGGCCTTCAAACCAAAACAAAAATAACACACGTGTGCTTTTAATGTTTGTTAATTTGTACCATGTGGCTAAACCGATTTGAATATTAAAGGACACAATAAAAATTATCATCACTTTATAGTTTTGATTATTGATTTTATATCATTATATTAGTTAACTAACTATAAACCAGCTTTTCATGCGTTTAGCATGGTGAGTTGTAAAACAAAACAAATAGGCTCTGAAAAGTTTATTAAAAAGACAGACTAAATTTAATATACTTTCAAATATTAACGTGCAAAATGCACATCTTGGAAGCAAACAATTTAGGAAAATCAAAAAAACATTTTTATAGTTTGTAAATTCTGACATAACTCATGTCCACTGACATACCATATGAAGGTAAACATATAAAACAATATTCATTTTCATATCCTTTGCCTATGAAGTACTATTTTACTAGTTTATACTTTATCTAATTTTTAACAGAAAATGGTAATTGCAGTTTCCTATCATATATAGAACAATTATTACAATCACATGACATGAAATCTAAGTTTGGTTAATGGTCAGTAGAGGTCTTCTTAATATTTAAATATACAAAGTCACATGATACGAATAAACAAACATTAAAAGCACATGTGTGTTATTTTTGTTTTAGTTTGAGGGCCGTTACACTACTTATACTTACTCCATCAGGTAATCAACACTTCAAAAAATAAAATTAATAGAGACCTAATGGGAAACTTTTTTAATTATTGACCAAAAATCATGAAATTAAAAGTCAGAGTTCGTATATATTATATATTGACATATATCGAGGAAAAAATATTGATTTATAAAATAGAATTTTTAAGAATTTTTTTTCTGCAAGTATATAGAAGTCAAATGGACAATAATGGGTTTGATTTATAATCTTAATGTCCCGCTTATCATTAGCGCCTAAGTCAATCATCGATTCCCATATTTTTTTTTAATGCAGATGAACCTTTTATAAATAATATAATAGAGAACCCTCTTCAGAATGAAATGGTGAATTTCTAGCAAACGGGAGACACTCACGCGTGTTTTTATAACGGTCATTAGGAATAAACTTTTTTTCGAGTGTGGTAAAAGTTCTATCAATGGACATTACATGCATCGGAGGGTATATTTTTTTATGCATGACAGTACAACATAAATCATGCCCCAAAAATTGCGGACGGAATAGAAGACACATGTTTATTTCCTACATCTGCCAGGAGATGTTGAATGATATAATGTAATGTTTCGTGGGCTGAATCTGATCGGAGTTTTTTCTGGTTGTTGTTTTTGTTCCTTTGCCTTGTAATTGAAAATGATGCACTAGTGTTTGATTATCCCATAGGAATCTTCTGACTTTTTTAAATGATTATTAATACAAATCATGTCCTAAAATTTTCAATTGCATAACAAATCATGCCTGACTTTTTTTCATCACACAAATACACGTCATATATAAATTATGTGTTACTTACAAATTTACATTATGAAGTGTATTTCATTTAAAACTGCGGTTTTACACAAAAGTAAAAGCTGATTGTCTTTTAGTTTATTTCTTTATAATTTTATAGTTAGTCCTTTTATTTTTATACTTTATACATTATTATATTATATGTAAGGGTAAAAAAAACACGAAAAAAGTCATGGTCCTTTCTGTTTACATTCATTTGCCAGTTTGAACAAATGTAATCAACTGATTTTTTTTTGGTAAGTTTATTTAACTTTATAGATTCATTTATCATGTTTATGTTACTATAAATAGATTAAAAGAATAACAATTGATGTACAATTGCTTCTAGCTTCAAAGTAAACATTATGATCAGGATCTTTTAAGTTATTGCATACTGCATGTTTTTTTAAAACGCTGCAATGAAACAGACCATTATGTAGAGTTATCTTTCTTGGGTGTTGTAGAACCCCTCAAGTTTCATGGTATTTTAAAATGAAAAACTACATCTTACAAAGTATAGAAAGACGATGCAGTAAAATGTATAACAAAACGGACACAGCATAAACGCAAAGTCCCTTATGGAAGAACTTGAGCCCAAGGTTAAAAGCTATTAGACACTTATGTGAGAATGGGTAATATAGGACACCAGCACTTTCAATTACATTCAGATATTGGGTTCTTGATATTTTGAAATATATATATATTTATTAACCCGCTACACATTTTAAATGCTGCCTTATGTGTATCAGTGTGTTCTTAGTCTGGAGTCTTAATTACATTAATTTGCGATGGATGCTGTCTACCGCAATTAAAGCTTTGAATCGGGTGGTTTCTTTTGAATTTGTTTTTTCATTTTACAAGCTTGGACCATTTTGTTTGTTTTACTATAATACCATTTTTTTCTTCTGATTATTGAAGATGCCATGAATACCGTTTTTTTTTTACATCCTCGTTCTTTTTCTCTGGTTGATATAACACACTTCAATTCTATATCAATAATGATAAGTATTATTGATAAGCTGTTTTTCACATATCAAAATGTAAGTAAACATACCTGGATAATAAACGCAGTCTTTAAGGGCATCCGATTCAGTTTCGACAATTTGCATACTAGCTATTTTTTGCCTGAGCAATTCAAATATGTCATAAAACATTTACCTTCATGTGCTACATTAAGAGATAAAAGGGTCGAAATTTTAGACATTTATTCAAATTTTTTTTTTTTTTTACATTTATATGCTTTGAATAAACACACATGACTTTGTAATTTCAACAGATAAACACAAGCGGATTTTTGTAGAAACATTATGAAATCTTCTTTACATACATGTTATATAAATGAGAATGGAAATGGGAAATGTGTCAAAGAGACAACAACCCGACCATAGAGAAGACAACAGCAGAATGTCACCAACAGGTCTTTAATGCAGCGAGAAATTCCCGCACCCGGAATATATTTTTACAGTCCTTTGGAAATAATTAATTTTTAACAAAGTTTCAGGATTTTTAGAGCTGATCTCAGAGAAAACCATGCAAAATGGTCCAGAAGCAAGGTTGTCCAAATTTTATATAACGTAGACAGTAAGTTGGTGCATGGATAAGCTTTCAAATGACAAATTATTTTTTCTAAAAAATTTAAAATGGCTGTCTCATGACGTCCATCTTGGAAATCCAGGTTTTCTTAAAATGGCCTCAAAATAACAGCAAAATGTAGGCAAATCAAAACAATTTATTTTTTTACACTGAATTAATACATACAAACACTATATATTATTTGTAACACAAAGATAGTACAATTTGTTTTTACCTTATTTCAAAACTAAATCATATTGTCATCAAAGGGAGACAACTTTTTAAAAATGGCAATTTGCCAAAAATATGAAAATAACCCAAATTTCGAATTTTTAAAGGTATATAGTGCCTAAAATAACACTTTATTTTTCAAATCACTATTATGAATTGATAAAACTACTACTCCATACTGCTTTCATAAAATATTGTGCTGGGGATTTGAGAATGAAAAAAATTTTGCCACTTCAAAATTTGCTGATTTGGAGAAATTGATGTTTTAAAAAAAAATGGTGGCTCAATATCTATACCTTAACTGATCCATTGCATATTACTTATCTTAAATGGTACTATGATAAAGAAACATTAATGTATGTCATTTAGTTCATTTTCCTTTTAAAATGATTTATTCCGAAATAAGCACCCACCAACAAGGGAAAAAAAGGGGGGGTGTCGAATATACATTTTTTTGTACATGAATTTTCTGTATGCAACACCTTTTTCCTTTTTAAGAATATTTTAATTTTCCTTGTTGTTAGAAATGAATATAAATCATTTTGTACAGTTTAATATCAGATTTTTCATAAACTATTCATTTGCCATTGTAATAAATAGTTTGAAATATTTTACAAAAACGTATAATGGTGACACTTGAGTGAAAACTGAGATTTTGTTGAAACTTTTCAAAAGATATTCAAAATATACAGTCTCTTAAAAAAAGTCTGGCACTGACTTTTAATAAAGTTATAATTTCAGTTATACATTGTACCAGTATTGTCCCAGTCAGAAACAAAAATGTGTCCATAGTACACGAATGCCCCACTCGCACTATCATTTTCTATGTTCAGTGGACCGTGAAATTGGGTCAAAACTTTAATTTGGAATTAAAATTAGAAAGATCATATCATAGGGAACATGTGTACTAAGTTTCAAGTTGATGTAACTTTAACTTCATCAAAAACTACCTTGACCAAAAACTTTAACCTGAGCTTCGCACTATCATTTTCTATATTCAGTGGACCATGAAATTGGGGTCAAAACTATAATTTGGCAGTGAAATTAGAAAGATCATATCATGGGGAACATGTGTACCAAGTTTCAAGTTGATTGGACTTCAACTTCTTCAAAAACTACAGCTACTGAACCACTCAAGTTTCCCGTTTTTCCGTTTTCGCTTCGTTTTTCATTCGTTCCGTTTGCGTGTTTCGTTCATTCCGTTTGTGTGTCATTTATTCCATTCATTTCGTTCATTTTGTTTAAGTTCATTCCGTGTTCCATTCCGTGTGCCATTCCGTTTATACACGACATAGCATGATAACAAGCGTGTTGTTCGGTAAATTGTGAAGCTAATCATTTCGTTTCAGAACGTTTACAACGTGTGTGAACGATTATATCATTCTAAAACGAAAGGTAATTTGGTTCGTTTCACAGATAAATTTCGAATTTTATAATCACATCATCACATGTATTTTTCTTTATTAAAAAAAAACACATGATGGTCACTGGCTCAAGTCTAAATAGACCGTCTTTTTTAATTAAATGGTGTGAAATTTTGTTACAACTTTTTTGTTCGCAGTATAGTCATTAAAAACTTGTTGAGACATGGAAATATTATATTTTACTTTCATATTGAGATTAAATGTATTCACAGGTTCATAATGTATTTTTTTGTAAAAAGGATGTTTAAAAATATACCTATATTAAAGTGAACACATGGCTTACTGGATATGCCGAGTTGCAGATATGATTGTCTAACTAATTTACAATAAAACGAATGTAAACAAATTGTAGTATGGTAGTTTGTAAATAGTCTTCTTTCTATTTTAAATCATTAAAAGTAAATGCTGAATAAAATGTATCTACAGTTGCTTAAAACATGGGGACAATATTTCAGTAAGTCTGTGTTTTCATTAAATTAAACAAGCTAAAGGACAAGGTATGATAAGCTATTGCAACTGGCCCCCTATTTTTCCCAAAATTAAAATGAGTATAACCTGTTCATCATCTTATTATTTTAAAAGCGCATTATCAAATCTGTCAAAAAATCAAAAGAACTGTCATGTGTGTTAAAATGATTAAATGCCTCGCTCTATTCCTCTTAATTCGTGAATTTAATCGAAATCGTGATTTTTGTTACCCTTCCAGCACAATTTTAACTATGAGCGAACGCGAGTACCACGACGATATTTGTGTGTGTTGTTTGTTTGACACAAATGATTAACTGTTTTCAATATAATCGTGATAATCGCGTCCGCTCATAGTTTAAAAATAACATTTCCTCCCAAAAAATATGCCTGTTCTGACGGATGATAAAAGTATATAAACCAAGGACCGGATCGGACGATCATTTCCGAATCTGCATTCTTAAAGCTGAACCTACGGAGCTGGAAACAAAATTAATTTTTACCGACGAAATGGGATAGGAATAGTTTGTGTGTTTAGTGGTAAGTATTCATTCATGGTTTTATTTAAAATGGTTAAATATTATGAACGGAGGATATATAAATCACTTTTTTCAAAGGTTTCAAGTAAAACGAGATTCCAAATATTGGTATTTTTTCTTGTGCATTCTTTTATCCCCCTTTCTAACTAAATGTCAAAGTTTGTGGGACAAGGACTATTTGTTATTCCTGTTAATTAACGTTCAAGCTATGTTTTATTAGAAATGAAGTTCCGAAACATTTACCTAGCCGGCCGCCCTTCCCCTCAGACGACAATTGAAAAAAACCACCACATATCGAATATTCAGATCATCTTCAGAGAGAGACAGTATAAATTTATCTGAAGTTATTTGAGATTTCTAGATTTAATCGAAGTTCATGTACAGTTCTTTAGAAAACAAAGGGTGGAAATAGAAAAAGACGGCCGAGTTTAATGTAGCAGACGATTTTCAATGATTTAATTTGCCTATTCACGGTAAAAAGGATAGTACAGCAAAAAAAAAAATATTGGAATTTTACTTCAAGAAAATTTGAAAATAAATAATCTATAACCTATGCAAACACTAAAAATAAAACATTAAACAGGTATTTAGAAAGGACGTAAATACACCACATTTATAACGAGAGGAACGCATTTGTAATTTTTGTAACGAAAACAACATTGAAGACGAATCACATTTTGTTCTTGACTGTTCGCTTTATACTGAACTTAGAAATGAACATTTTAAAGACATTATATCAGATGTCAACTACTTGCAAATGAGCAATGACGAAAAACTTCATCATATCTTAATCAACTTTCCACGAAAAACTGCTAAATATCTGGTGGACGCAATTAAGAAACGACGTCAAGTTGTATTTGGACAAGTTTAATTAATTATCTAAAACTTTAATTTATTGATGATTATAAAAAGGTTACTTCATTGTCAATCTGAATATTTCCATTTTCTTTATTATGAATATTAATTTATTATGCATTCAACTGGAAATTTACTAAATCGATCTTTTGATAACTTATTATTTTTTCTTTCTCTTTTATGTAAGTTTGAATTTTCACTATTAATTAATTATTTTGAATTTAGCTTAATTTTACTTTTCATTATTTTGTTTGAAATCCGTGATAAAAGAATTACGTTTTATGATTTGAAAGTGACTTATAGACCCAATGGGTCGGGTGTATTTTATTGTGTATATAATATATTGTACTTTACTGAAATGTGATTACACATGTCACTATAATAAAAAATTAACTTACTTACTTACTTACTATAAATACATCTTAGTTCATTCGATTAGGAATTGTGCGTTCGTGGCGTAATAGGTTAGCGGTTTACCTGGAATGCCCATGATACTGAGTTCGAGACCCAATAACATGAATATTTTTGGAGATTTGTTTTGCACTATAAAATCGAATACTTATACACACAGCAAGTGCAATGCAGATATTGATTATTAATTTACTTTTTTTTTATGTGTAGGGCCTACACATTTTGAATCTTAACAGCAGAATATATTTAGTAAAAATGTATGTTTTTCGTAATGTGTCTGCGTAGCGTGTGTGACATACTCGCAAGAATTAAACAAAAAATAAGTTATAAAGTTAAGCAGTTAGTCGAAATACTGTGTTAATTTGAATACGTAAATGTATTTTTCGAATTGAAAAATTATCTGCGTTTTGTAAGAAAATAGCGGCCAGCGCATTTCGTTAAAAAATTTTTAACATTCTTTTATATAAATTATATCCTTGGTTTTCCCGTTCGAATGGTTTAACACTTTAGTCATTTTTAAGGGTCTTTTATACATTTGTAGCTTACTGATCGGTGGGAGCCAGGGCACCATGTTGAAGACCGTACTTTGACTGTAATATAGTTTTTCTTTTACAAATTGTGACTTGGATGGAGAATTTTCCCATTGGAACTCATACCACATCTTCTTATATCTATTCAAAATCGGAAATCTCGGCGTCAGCGTATATTTATTAATTGATTTGTACAACCAGGAATATGTACCTTAGAATTACTCAGAGATTTAAACTATCGATCCAAATCGATTTACCATGTTTACAGACTTAAGATCGTGGTAGAAAAAATCTATTTCGGTGTATAGTGTTAAACATTGCCGGATTGATGTGATATTTTAATGAGTTACTTTTCCACTCCTTTTCAGTTATATTTAACAAATGCCACAGAGAATGACAGAATGGCATGACCTGTAAGAATATCACGTTTGAACCAATGTCATAGCAGGTGAATACATACATAGCAATTATAAAACAATTATGATTTAGAAAAAAGAGTTATGCAAAATATAAGAATACCAAATCGTACGTCGTTCGCCTATCCGTTCGTTCATTAGAATCACAACGAAAGTCCGAAATCTAATTCACCAAATCAAATAGTATGTATCTCAGTTGTCCTCAGCTGATCCTAATGCTAATCTATCTGATATTGGTATTTTGGAAATTATTTTTGGAGGATCAAAAAGGGGAAGGAGTCTTGGGAGGGGACGGGGGTCAATGGAACCCTATCAGATATTTTACAAGTCTATGGATCTCTATGAAATTGTACAGAAAGGTTTCCATTACTAGAAAGTAAAACCCGATATTAATTTTAAGAGGTTCTGGCCTCGAACCATTTAGGGAAAATTGGCCGAAACTATTAATACCTTTCCAATATTTTGAAAAAATTGCTAATTCTGAGTTCAATTCCAAACAAAATCTTGAAATATTTTGAGTTTTTAATATGCTTAATATAACCATTTTAATGTTGGGCTCTTTTCGAAAATTAATCTAAATTGAGGTCCAAAACTTGAACTTTGTTTGATTTAAAAAAAAAATTAAAAAATATTGAGATCACTTGATAAGCAGAATTTAACCGTGTATTTGAGTTTTGATGTTGGCACAGTTTTTAAATTGTTTCATGTCTGGGACCAAGATTAAACTTTGTTTGATATATACAAAAATGTAATATTTGGGGTTTTATGACAAGATAAATGTAACTGGTATATAGTTTAAAGAATTTGGACTACGTTATCAAATCAGCCCACATTAAGGCCCAAAGTGTTCAAAATTAAACTTTGAAGAATTTTATGCTGAATCTAACCATGAATTTAGATTTTGACCATAACAACAGTCAAATGTCCAGTTTCATATTTTTAGTTGTTAAGCCCCATTCACACTGTGTCCGAAGATTATGCTGCGTCAAATAATTTTAAATCATAATAAAACAAATAGAGCTATATGAATGTTGTTTCATACTTTACAAAACTGTTCATGGTGCGACCTCAGCTGCGGTCGTATCAAGCTGCGCTCTGTGGAACATTTTATTTATAACTCCATTTTCAGAAAACGAAATCTGTAACAAACATAAACTTTTAGCCACCGCTTTACAAGCAGAGCCAAATACAATGAAAGTCCCAACTATGTATTGGCTTCCGAAGCTACACAAAACCCCTTACAAATATAGATTTATTTCGTCTTCAAGCCATTGTTCAACTACTAAATTGTCTATTCTTCTTACCAGCACACTTGGTACAATTAAAAACCTGATAATAAATTGTTCAAATAAGGCCTTCGAAAATAGTGGAATAAATTACTTTTGGAGTGTAAAGAACTTGTTGGAAGTACTTGATAAATTGCATGCTTATATTGGTGATTTTGAATCTGTTCAAAGTTTTGATTTTTCTACCCTGTATACCACATTGCCTCACATTCTCATTAAGAAAAAATTCACACACCTAATTAAATGGGCATTCAAAAAATCAGAATGTGAATATATATGTTCAAACTCTTTTAGGTCATTTTTTAGTAGCAATAAACAAAAAAACTATGTTAATTGGACATGCTTTGATACTATATATGCCCTTGAATTTTTACTAGATAACATTTTTGTTCGCTTTGGGGATTCCGTATATCGTCAGATTATCGGAATTCCAATGGGGACTAACTGTGCACCACTTATTGCGGACCTGTTTTTGTATTGTTATGAGTTACAATTTATGACAAAAATAAGCAAAGACCCATCGAAACAACATCTGATAAACAAATTTAATAATACTTTTAGATATTTGGATGATATTTTGGCTCTCAATAATGACGACTTCAGTATGTATATTAATGAAATTTATCCTGTTGAACTTACTTTAAATAAAGCTAATACTAACAATGACCACTGCCCTTTTCTCGATCTTGATATCTATATCACTAATGGAAAGCTGAATACTAAAATTTATGATAAAAGGGATGATTTTTCATTTCCTATCGTTAATTATCCGTTTTTAGATGGTGACGTTCCCTTGTCACCATCTTACGGTGTTTATATATCTCAACTTGTACGATTCGCTCGTGTATGTAACAATGTTTTAGATTTTAACGAGAGAAATTTATGTATTACTGAAAAATTATTACACCAGGGTTTTCGATATCACAAACTAGTCAAAACATTTACTAAATTTTATCATCGGTATAAAGACATCATTCGTAAATATAGCTCAACGTGCAGACTTTTAATACGTTCAGGTATTTCACATCCAATTTTTTATGGAAATATTCTTTATAAAGCACAAAGGTGTCAGTATTCACCTCAGAAACTTACAAAACCTTTGAATAGACTTATTAAGAAGGGATATAATTACGATACTGTAGTCAAGTCATTAAAGATTGCATATTTTGGCGTTAATATTGAGTCACTGATAAGGTCTTTGCATCGGAACTAAACACATTTATTCTAAAAACAGTTGTTGGCATGACACGGGTTATGTTCTTCTCATATATGTTATGATGGTATGATACTAAACCCCTAACGGGAAGGATTGTGCCTGATGTTCATATGATGAAATCATAATCTTTCAGTCAGTTTAATTGAAGTCTGGAGCTGGCATGTCAGTTAACTGCTAGTAGTCTGTTGTTATTTATGTATTATTGTCATTTTGTTTATTTTCTTTAGTTACATCTTCTGACATCAGACTCGGACTTCTCTTGAACTGAGTTTTAATGTGCGTATTGTTATGCGTTTACTTTTCTACATTGGTTAGAGGTATAGGGGGAGGGTTGAGATTTCACAAACATGTTTAACCCCGCCGCATTTTTGCGCCTGTCCCAAGTCAGGAGCCTCTGGCCTTTGTTAGTCTTGTATTATTTTAATTTTAGTTTCTTGTGTACAATTTTGAAATTAGTATGGCGTTCATTATCACTGGACTAGTATATATTTGTTTAGGGGCCAGCTGAAGGACGCCTCCGGGTGCGGGAATTTCTCGCTACATTGAAGACCTGTTGGTGACCCTCTGCTGTTGTTTTTTATTTGGTCGGGTTGTTGTCTCTTTGACACATCCCCCATTTCCATTCTCAATTTTATGTAACATAATAAGCCCTAGTGCCTGGTCGCAAACCCTTTAAGACATTTTAACAAAAAATAAAACACTGTGTAGAATTATGGGTAATGTTATGGAGTGGAACATACTGTAAAATCTTTTGATTTGACGGTTAAAATTATATAATTCATTAACACTAAATAAAAAATATAAGAAACATTAAGTACGATGTACGATGTAGACTGGTAATTTCTAGTAGCAAAGAAGTACATGGTCAAACAATTTCTATTGCAGATGGTTAAAGAATACAAGTGTTCCTTGTGTGGGAAGTGTCACCTGAAAGATAGACGTCCTATTAAGTCTGCACCTTTAAAGAAATATGTATCATCAATAATAGGACGTAATATAGAAAATGATGAAGTTATCTGTGGAAAATGTAGAACTATGTTTAACAAATCAGCTAAGACAAATGTACAGACGAACAACAATCATTCTGAAGACAGTGAATCTGAATTTGTGGTAGAAAATCCACCAATAATCGATATCCAATGTCCAAAAAAAATTCACCTTGAATATTTCTTCAACGCATACTTCTCATAAATACTGTATTATATGTAAGAAAAAAGGAAATAAGCGTGTTAAACTATGCGTTGTTCCTTTAAAGCAAGAACACAAGCATTTATACAAAACGCAATATTTGTTGACCCTAAAGCAAGATGTTGCACATCTCATCTTCAAGAACTTCATTTTTCTCAAGCATCACTGATGATCCTGAATGCTAAATACACTAAATCTCTCTTCAGCCGTACCGACATTGTAGCTCTTCTAGAAAATGTCCGGCTTACTATGTCAAAATCCTCTATTTCGGATTTTGATAATCCATCTAGACTAACAGACGATGATTATTATAACTTGACTGGGTTAACAAAGCAGCAGTTCAAGGATTTGTCAACTTTCTCTACAACAATACGTCAATCTAATGTAAGATCTGTTCGAACATGTTTGGCAATACTTTTGACTAAATTACGCACTGGTCTTCCTAATCAAATTATTGGAACTATATTTTCACTGACAAAAAGCCAAGTTCAAAGAAGTATACACAGCGCTCGAACTTCTTTGCAGTCATTTGTTACTCATAACGTAGGGTTTCAGCACATAAGCCATGATGATTTTGTTGAGAATCATACAACTGCCACTGCTCAAACACTTTTTGGCAACAACGAAAAAGTAGCTATTATAGCACTGGACGGCACCTACATATACATTCAAAAAAGTTCAGATTACAAATTCCAACGCCAATCATATAGCTTGCATAAACATCGTCCTTTGGTAAAGCCAATGGTAGTTGTTGGGACAGACGGCTATATTCTTTCCGTTTTAGGTCCCTACTTATCCAATGGTTAAAACAACGATGCAGCTATTACTAAACATATGGTGGCAGTGAATACTGAAGGAATGAATAAATGGCTTCAACAGGATGATGTATGTATTGTCGATAGAGGTTTCCGTGATGTTGTGGAATACCTTGAACAACAGGGTTACTCTGTTCAGATGCCACTGTACCTTAAAAAGAGTCAAAAACAGCATACAACAGAAGAGGCAAATAGCAGTAGACTAGTAACAAAAGTCAGGTGGATAGTAGAAAGTGTTAATGGTAGGCTGAAACAATGGCAGTTTTTTGACAAGGTTGTTTCGAACCATTACATCCCTTTCATCGGAGAATTGTTACGGTTAGTATGTGCATTGTGTAACAAATACCAACCTGCAATAGCAAGCTCAAATGCAAATGATATCAAGATAGCTGAGGCAATGCTTGTTAAAAGCAAGAAAGGAAATTTAGTTCAAGCGATTGTTGAAAATGAGGGATTGATAAATAAAAGGGTAATATATACTCTAGTTGATGGGTCATCAGCGGATCAACTAAAAGATTTCCCGGTCTTATCCGAGGAAAAACTCCGCATTACGATGGGGATATACCAACTAAAACAGTCCCCTTTATATGTTAGAGAGCATATTGGTGAGTACAGCGTATATCAGCTGTATGTTTGTAAGATCAAGGAGAACTTGATTAAAATCAAATTGCAGTCTCGGTTCAGTAACAGTGCCACCCACAATGTATTTGTACAGTATACATTAGACGGTGAAATAAGTGGGTGATACTGGAGCTAGAATTGTTGGATGTTGCGCCCATGTATCCAGTGTACTTTGGTACTTAGGATTACACCGTCTTCAAAATACCTCAATTAATAGTCCCAGATTTACGAAGTCAGTTTTGGATGCCTCAGATCTACCTGATTTAGACACTGACAGTGAGGGTAGTTCTGATGTTGAGGAATAATTCTACAATGCGTCTTGCTGTCGTTTGGCTTCGGTGGCAACTTCTTAATATTTTAATGATTTAGAAAAAGAACACTTTCCAGAAACATTTATATAGTCAGACATAATTTTTTTTTTAGTATATATAAGTAAGGATGAACAGTATTAATTGGTATTGGAAATAATTATTTGTCCATCTTGATTTAAACTTTTTATTCTTCAGCAACAAATGTATACTGTTTACCTAATGTCATCAGTGTTTTTTTTTGAAAATAATGTTGTTGTTTAAATCCGCTTTGTTTATACACTGCTGGATATAGTTTTCATTGGCATTCATACAACATATCCTTAATTTATATCATTATATGGTTAACTTCTGTCTCATTTGGTCTGTTGAGGGGAAATGTCTCTTTGACAATCATACCACATTTTCTTTTTTATATTTTTATTGATTTGGTTCCCTAAACTATTATTGTATATTATAAATGAGATAATAATGTGTTAAGTCTGGTGTTTTTATACAACCGCAAAAATTGAAAAATTTTTGGTCGTATAATGGTATCACGTTGGCGTCGTCGTCTGCGTCGTCGTCGTCGTCCGAATACTTTTAGTTTTAGCACTCTAACTAAAGTAAAAGTGAATAGAAATCTATGAAATTTTAACACAAGGTTTATGACCAAAAAAGGAAGGTTGGGATTGATTTTGGGAGTTTTGGTCCCAACATTTTAGGAATTAGGGGCCAAAAAGGGCCCAAATAAGCATTTTCTTGGTTTTCGCACTATAACTTTAGTTTAAGTGAATAGAAATCAATGAAATTTTGACACAAGGTTTATGACCACAAAGGGAAGATCAAGGAAGGTTGGGATTGATTTTGGGAGTTTTGGTTCCAACAGTTTAGGAATTAGGGGCCAAAAAAGGGCCCAAATAAGCATTATTCTTGGTTTTCGCACAATAACTTTAGTATAAGTAAATAGAAATCAATGAA
Source organism: Mytilus edulis (assembly GCA_019925275.1). Lineage (NCBI taxonomy): Eukaryota > Metazoa > Mollusca > Bivalvia > Mytilida > Mytilidae > Mytilus > Mytilus edulis. Next base: position 6,687,069 of record CM034358.1, on the reverse strand, counting down.
TTTAAACACAAGGTCTATGACCACAAAAGGAAGGTTGGGATTGATTTTCGGAGTTGAGGTCCCAACAGTTTATGAATTAGGGGCCAAAAAGGGGGTCCAAATAAGCGTTATTCTTGGTTTTCGCACCATAACTTTAGTATAAGTAAATAGAAATCTATGAAATTTAAACACAAGGTCTATGACCATAAAATGAAGGTTGGGTTTGATTTTGGGAGTTTTGGTCCCAACAGTTTAGGAATAAGAGGCCCAAAGGGTCCAAAATTGAACTTTGTTTGATTTCATCAAAAATTGAATAATTGGGGTTCTTTGATATACCGAATTTAACTGTGTATGTAAATTCTTAATTTTTGGTCCCGTTTTCAAATTGGTCTACATTAAGGTCCAAAGGGTCCAAAATTAAACTTAGTTTGATTTTCAACCCCCCCCCCCCCCCCTTTTACCACCCTCTTCCAAAATTAAACTTAGTTTGATTTTGACAAAAAATGAATCCTTGGGGTTCTTTGATATGCTGAATCTAAAAATGTACTGAGATTTTTGATTATTGGCTCAATTTTCAAGTTGGTCCAAATCGGGGTCCAAAATTAAACTTTGTTTGATTTCATCAAAAATTGAATAATTGGGGTTCTTTGATATGCCAAATCTAACTGTGTACGTAGATTCTTAATTTTTGGTCCCGTTTTCAAATTGGTCTACATTAAAGTCCAAAGGGTACAAAATTAAACTAAGTTTGATTTTAACAAAAATTGAATTCTTGGGCTTTTTTGATATGCTGAATCTAGACATGTACTTAGATTTTTGATTATGGGCCCAGTTTTCAAGTTGGTTCAAATCAGGATCCAAAATTATTATATTAAGTATTGTGCAATAGCAAGAAATTTTCAATTGCACAGTATTCAGCAATAGCAAAAAATCTTCAATTGCACAGTATTGTGCAATAGCAAGACATTTTCAATTGCACAGTATTGCGCAATAGCAACAAATCTTCAATTGCACAGTATTATGCAATAGCAAATATTTTCAATTTCACAGTATTGCACAATAGCAAGAAATTTTCAATTGGAGTTATCTTTTCTTTGTCCAGAATAGTAGTTGAATCAACTTAATCATTGTTTTATACAATATACAATGTATATTCACTTTTACTACCAACTGATAAATTAAAACAATCTTTACCATTCAGTGATAACAAGCACTTTATTTTACATTTTAATATTTTATGAAGTATTTAAATGAGTAGTTATTGTTGCAAACTCCATTAGAAATTTGAATTGAGATCAGTTTTGGAAAAAGCGAAAGGGGGATGTGAAAAAAAATGGGAGGGGGGGGGGGGGGGGTGTTAAATGTTTCTCATTTCAGATTTTATAAATAAAAAGAAAATTTCTTCAAACATTTTTTTGAGAGGATTAATATTCAACAGCATAGTGAATTGCTCAAAGGCAAAACAAATATTTTAAGTTCATTAGACCACATTCATTCTGTGTCAGAAACCTATGCTGTGTCAACTATTTAATCACAATCCAAATTTAGAGCTGAATCCAGCTTGAATGTTGTGTCCGTACTTGCCCCAACCGTTCAGGGTTCAACCTCTGCGGTCGTATAAAGCTGCGACCTGCGGAGCATCTGGTTGTGACTTGCTGAGGGTAGTGGGAAGCTACCAGTAAGATTAATAGATGTTTATCCCTTTGCCCTGCAAATATTACAGGAAATAGCAAAGACCCTTGACTGTTTGTTTGTCATCATTGATATTTTTGGTTAAGCTTTTTAAGAAATCTTACTGAATATTAAATCAAAACTACTTGTTTCTGCTTTATCAAAGTGGCATTCTTTTATTTTTCCATTCTTTATTATATGAAACGTATAGCTGGTATTTAGTATTAGCGTCAAATAATTGAAGAATATATGACATTGACTAATATTAAAATGGAACGATGTTCGATTATCACCAAACATGTATTTTGAAATTGGATAATATCACCACATGGGATTCTGATCATGTGTAATTAATAGCTTAGCTTATTACATGACATGGGTTAATTGTTAAGTTTTTTAGTCCACTACCGACGAAGTCTAAGAAGACTATAGGTTTGCACTCTGTCACCTGTAGATGCCTCTTGCTTATGTTCTTGCTTATGTTCGATTGTCACGATTTTTACTGTTCTTCTTGTGCTGTATACTGCTGTTTTTATTGTTTACCTTTACCATACAACATAATTACCATAGCTGTTATATTTGTCACCCAAAAATTAATATATATACAGTCCGCCAAAAGTTAAGCACCACCTACTTTTATTGCATCGATTTTTCAATTTTCAAATTAAAAAAATCAATTGTTCCTCGAAAAATAGAAAACAATCATATAGCAATTTTGCTAATGTATACCATAAACAAACCACAAATATAATTTTGGTCACTTATGAAGGTTCTATGCATATAGGTTTTTCGTTCATAGAAATAGTGTAAATTACACAATTAAGAAATGGAATTTAAGTTTCACTGTGATTTTATTTTTTTACAACAATTAATCACCCAATACCATTAAAATTTTCTACACATAATCTTTGGTATGTTTGGCAAATTTAATGTCAATATTTGAGTCAATAGCATGTGTAACAACCTCATTTCCGGTACAGTTTCATAACACGACCTATCTTTCTCGGTACAAGCCTTCAAAACTTTAGTTGAGGAAATCTGTTGCATTAAACAACAAATGCCACTTTTAAATCGACAAACTTTTGTAAAGGTGAATCTCTGCGATTGAGATTTCCGACAATGGCATCTCAGACATGTTTGATAGGGTTCATGCATGGAGTCAAGAAGGCCAAAAATTAGTGTAAATGGCTGGTTGCTCTTTGGACTCGGTTAAAATTCTTGCCCTGCGTGGTATAGCGTTGTCATTCAGGTACAAGTGTCTTGACAATGTTGACGCAAGTGGGGGATTGCTAAAATGACGGACTACAATATGTTAAGGCACCAAATCTCTGTATGTCTGTCCGTTTATGTTACCCTGCAGAATATGCATACCCAGCTTATAACGGTATAAGAAGCAACCCCGTACTGGAACACAACCAGCAATGCATGCAGTCCTTGTGCAAATATTGTTTTTGGTCATATGCCGTTTTTTTCCCCTGCGAAATTCGTATTATGGCGTCTTCTGGCAGTAAAGGAAACTGACTCCCATCTGACCAATGAGTGTTTTGTCAGGTTCTTATGTTCAAGCATAGATGTTCATTATCCCATTTAAACCTGACGATAGAGTGCCTGCTTGACGGTACAGGTCTCTATACACCACGACGTGCTCTTCGTTTGCCTCTATAAAGTCGACGGACCAATGTACGAACACTTACACGACCACCTGGAGAAACAGTGTATTTATAAACGCACATATGACCTTTGATAAAAGGTTGGTTGACTGCTTTATCGGAGTGCAATCTTTTTGGTCGTAATGAATTTGTTTAGTGTATGTTAAAGGTAATTCATAACACCAAACATTAATATTTTTTTTGCAATAGTTAAAAAAATATTGCCAGTTATATTTCGGTGGTGCTTAACTTTTGTCGGACTGTATATATATATACAACTCGTCTAAACATCAACCCAACAATGTTAGATCTGTTAATTTGCTTTCACAAATTTTTGGTTCTTCCCTCGCCGGGATTCGAACCCATGCTACTGTGATATCGTGACACCAAATCACCTGCACTGCAGCCGTCCCGCTAGACCACACGACCACCTGGGCTCTTAAAAATAGAGCTTTCGCTGGCCGTGTGTTACCTTTCCACGTCAGTTTTAATCTATCGGCGTACTGACTCAGACGTACATATATATAGAATGATTGTTCTGTTTTAAATGAATAAAAAGAAATCTATTTGAACAGAGTGTTTAATAAGTCAAATAAACATTGAAGGTTGTGAATTAGAAACATATACTCATATCTAAAATACTGACATAAATGCAAATGAATTGAAGTTCAAAAACTTTGAAAGCCATCCCAGTAGAATTTGTAAATTTGAATCCATTATTTTTTTTAAAAATCCTAGTTGAAAGTGAAAGGAACACTGCTATATATATAGAAGCTAATATTTCGAAATCATACAAATCTCAAAATTATTCATTTTTGTATATAAATCAATATTTCATAGAAAATACGTTTTTTCTATTTACATTACTCAAAGAAGGTGACATTATTTCATATAAATACACATTCTGGTATTTTGCAGAGATTTTTTGTAAGTTTAAAAGATGCCATATCGCCATTTGTCTGGAAATATTGCAATTCTCAAAATCACGAAAATTTCGTATAAAAAAACAACCTTTTCACCCAAAATACTTACCAAGTATTTATAAAACTTGAAAGATTTCTGTAATAGATTTATTTAATCATTCTTATAAGATTTTGAGAAGAACTGGTGAGTAGTACCGAAGTTCAGGCCATACATGGTATAATTCTCAAAATCAGTGATTTTCATATAAAAAATCAAGTTTTACCCCCAAAAATGTTGTCTGATCCCAACATAAATTCAACATTGTCTTTTACTTCTATAGATATAAATTGTGTTAAAATTTTGCCAAAATCCGATCAGTAGAACAAAAGTTGAATTCCAGTAACTCACTTCAGAAGGAAATCTGATATAAAAGGTAACATACCGAACTACATTTACATATGCACATGCAGTGACGCGCATGCGCGTGATAGCACCAAAAAAATACCGTATTTCAAATGCCACGTCCCTAGGCTTGAATTACTGCCATTATGGATTATTTTCAAGAGGGGGCCCACTGGACGTTAAGCAACCAACAATCAATCAATCAAGAGGGGGCCAAAAATGGTCCTTATCATACCTTGTCCTTTAAGCAGAGATATAATATCCTAATCTGATTTTATTAAAGTATCCTGCACACAACTTTATTTATTAAAAATATATCCAGAATTTGTTCTGACAGTGTTGGATTTTCATACCTAAGAAACATAACTAAAACAAACAAAACATCACCTGTAAGCATGGTAAGTGGAGTATAATTAATGGAAAATAAAGACATATATTTTAATTAAATTTATTCATTTTTTTTTTTTAATTTAGATAATAAATGAAGATTATATAAGTATAAAATGTATGAAATTCATCTACATTATTTTATTTTATTCATTTTTTTGGTATCATTACTATTATTTTTTAAACCATGTATATATTAATATCTATATGTTTAAACTGACTATAAATACAACTTATTGTAAATATCAATTTGCCATTCTTAATTATGACATTATGAAAGAATATGTAAATAATTTTCCAATCTAAAAATGCTTTTTGTATATAATTTTTAAAAATCATTTTATTTACCTTTTTTATAGCTTTCAGAAATAATACTAAATAGGAAATGATTGAAATAGGAAGAAGTGAGAGAATAGTTGACATGTAATTATATGTCACTGTCAGACCATGCAGTCATGCTTTGTTGATTTTTATTACTTTTACCTACAATCAACAGGTCATAAAACCCTCCCAGATGGGAGTAACTACTTGGTGTTTTTTTGAAGGGAAATCTGTGTTTCACAGTGTGACACTGTGTTACACCAGAATCAGTGTTGGGAGTATGAGATAACATCCTCTCTGTGTGTACTGTAGTTAGGTTATAAATATTCCATTTAAGGTATAGTCAAACATATGCATTTATATAATATATATAAAAAAGTTATAAATGTCTAGTTTGCAAACATGTTTTACTTTTCAAATTGAAGAAACTGGGTCATGATTGTTCATTGGTTGTAGCCTTGTTCATCCACGCTTGTTTAACCACGCAAGACCATGTAAATGATATAATCAGCTGCCAGTGTACTTCTTTATTGCCACTGACATGATAATTTGATGAGGGATATCTGAAATTTAACTACAATCTATTGAATTTTCAAGTGTGGCGGACAATAAAACGAGTCTGGCGCCGGGAATTTTAACGTGGTCCTAGAAATTTTAGTGTGGTGCACTGCCATGCTTTAATAAATAGGCTGTGGTGATCCCTGAAGTTAGGGTATACATTTTTTTTTATGATTTGAATCTGCGTTTGTGTCAGAGAATGTTATTGTTAGTGAATGAATCCTTATCTACTATTTCATATACTTGTATACTTATACCTGCTTCATTTTTATGTTGTACTGTTACACCACTGTCCCAGGTTAGGGGGAGGGTTGGGATCCCGCTAACATGTTTAACCCTGCCATATTCTGTATGTATGTGCCTGTCCCAAGTCAGGAGCCTGTAATTCAGTGGTTGTCGTTTGTTTATGTGTTACATATTTGTTTTTCGTTCATTTTTTGTACATAAATTAGGCCGTTAGTTTTCTCATTTGAATTGCTAAACATTGTCATTTCGGGGACTTTTATAGCTGACTATGTGGTATGGGCTTTGTTCATAATTGAAGGCCGTACGGTGACCTATAGTTGTTAAAGTCATATGAAACCTCAAATTAAAAAAAATATATATGCATATGTTTTTTAAAACTAAATGGATATATTTTCATTATACAAATTACATGACTTATGTACATATACTTTTTTCTGAGGAAAATTAAAAAAATTTGTCCACATTTAGAAGAAGTTTACTTATTTTCAACCGGATTTTTGTGACAAAAATGTCGGTTTTTGATTTGGGGATGTACGGCGGGCAGTCGGGCGGTCGGGAGGTCGGGCGGGCGGCAAACAAATGTTGTCCGTGCATTTACTCATCAACCGTTCATCCAAAGCTTTTAAGATTTTAATATGTTGTTACTGACAACAAAATGAAGGTCAAGTTCAAGAATGACGATTTTGACTTTTACCGTTCAGGAGTTATGGTTCTTGAAAGATTGAAAAATGGCGTTTCAAGTCCTGTCCGTGCAATTACGCACAAACTATTCAACTAAAGCTTCCCAAATTTTAAGATGTTGTTACTGATGAAAAAATGGAGGTCAAGTTCAAGAATGACGATTTTGACTTTTACCGTTCAAGAGTTATTGTTCTTGAAAGATTGAAAAATGGCGTTTCCAGTCGTGTCCGTGCATTTACGCATGAACTGTTCAATCAAAGCTTCCCAAATTTTAATATGTTGTTACTGATGACAAAATGGAGGTCAAATTCAAGAATGACGATTTTGACTTTTACCGATCAGGAGTTATGGTTCTTGAAAGATTGAAAAATGGCGTTTCCAGTCATGTCCGTGCATTTTCTCATGAACTGTTCAACCAAAGCTTTTCAAATTTTAATATGTTGTTAATGATGACAAAATGGAGGTCAAGTTAAAAAATGTCGATTTTGACTTTTACCGTTCAGGAGTTATGGTTCTTGAAAGATAAAAAAATGGCGTTTCCATTCATGTTGTTGCATTTACTCATGAACCATTCAACCTAAGCTCTTTCAAATTTTAATATGTTGATACTGATAACAAAATGCAGGTCAAATTTGATTTTGACGATTTTCACTTTCACCGTTCATCAGTTATGGTTCTTGTGATATTGCCAGGACACAAATAAATGTTAATAAATTCGGTTTGCTGTCGTTGTGACAGCCTCTTGTTAATTGCATGCTGCCAGGAAGCAATTCGCCGACATATTTTCCGTATGCATAGTGACCTAAGCGTGACCCTCCTCGTAAAAATCCGGTGATAGCAATACGCATGAATCTGTCATTAAAATAAACAATTACCTGATTGTATATGTTAAACACGTGCTAAAAACCCATGATTGTTGTTGATTATTTACTATAAGGTGACAATCGGTACACTTCGGCTTCAAAACACGGCATTTAATGAGTAGCCATATTTGTTAAATCATAACAGACAGAGAGAAAAAAAATTGACGATTATACGATATATTTGCGTAAAAAATGATAAAATCGTGCACAGAGGACTAAGTTTATGATATATACATGCATTGGTTCAAGAATTGGATAAAAATTATTTTTCACCAGTCACTCGTTTCTTATGACTTTAAAGTACACCCACCAAACTGAATCGCAATGATAATCTTTAAATGCAGTATTGAAGGTGAATATACCTGAGTATATTTGTTATATAGCTTTTTACTATCGTATGACAAATGAATGATTAAACCTGCCGACACATCACATATCAACTGTTCTCTGTTTATTCCAAATCCCAACTAAAGAAAAAAGAAAAAGCTTTGAAAACACACAAGTGGTAAAATGCGAATATATTGTATGTCAGCTGATCGCCAAAGTCATGCTTTGTTTGAGATGTTCCATAATATTCCCACGTGGTATGCTTTATCTATGATTTACCCAATAGGTATAAATGAAGTCACTAAACGATCGATTCTAACTATGACGTTATCGCATAAGCATTGTACTGGAAAATGCACGAATCTCGACGTCATCAGAACATGGAAGCCTAAAGAAAGGATGATACGAATTTGTTGAAAGCCCATTTCCTGATATACAAGAAAGATTTATCAAATTTGTACAGTAATTATACAAACGAAATCGATATATGTCTTGAATATTATTTTATTTTTGGTTTGCATACACAAATACTTGGCACACATCAAGCCTCCTTCATTGTACAGTGCCATCTTGTTGTGAGAATGATATTCCATATAATACTTTTTTTGACAGAAACACGCTCAATTATTATATGTTCATAATAATTTAAGTTCATCCTTACCTTTGTTAGTGTGTTAAGCATGTCACTAATCCAGTTTGTATACGTCCGTTTACGGGACGTATTATAGTATACCTTTCTCCGTCCGTCCGTCTGTCTGTCCGTCAGTTCGTCCGTCCGTCCTCAACATGTCAGACAATAGGCCCGAGAACAGTTATTTCGTAGTGCATTTCTTTTAGACAATAAATTCAAATTAAAAAAATCGCACCTGCTCTTTCTCAAAAAGATTTTTATACGACCGCAAAAATTGAAAATTTTTTCGTCGTATATTGCTATCACGTTGGCGTCGTCGTCTGCGTCGTCGTCGTCGTCCGAATACTTTTAGTTTTCGCACTCTAACTTTAGTAAAAGTGAATAGAAATCTATGAAATTTTAACACAAGGTTTATGACCACAAAAGTAATGTTGGGATTGATTTTGGGAGTTTTGATCCCAACATTTTAGGAATTAGGGGCCAAAAAGGGCCCAAATAAGCATTTTCTTGGTTTTCGCACAATAACTTTAGTTTAAGTAAATAGAAAACAATGAAATTTAAACAAAAGGTTTATGACCACAAAAGGAAGGTTGGTATTGATTTTGGGAGTTGAGGTCCCAACAGTTTAGGAATTAAGGGCCAAAAAGGGGCCCAAATAAGCATTTTTCTTGGTTTTCGCACCATAACTTTAGTATATTAAGTAAATGGAAATCTATGAAATTTAAACACAAGGTTTATGACCATAAAAGGAAGGTTGACATTGATTTTGGGAGTTTTGGTCCCAACAGTTTAGGAATAAGGGACCCAAAGGGTCCAAAATTAAACTTTGTTTGATTTCATCAAAATTGAATAATTGGGGTTCTTTGATATGCCGAATCTAACTGTGTATGTAGATTCTTAATTTTTGGTCCCGTTTTCAAATTGGTCTACATTAAGGTCCAAAGGGTCCAAAATTAAACTTAGTTTGATTTTGACAAAAATTGAATCCTTGGGGTTCTTTGATATGCTGAATCTAAAAATGTACTTAGATTTTTGATTATTGGTCCAGTTTTCAAGTTGGTCCAAATCGGGGTCCAAAATTAAACTTTGTTTGATTTCATCAAAAATTGAATAATTAGGGTTCTTTGATATGCCAAATCTAACTGTGTATGTAGATTCTTAATTTTTGGCCCTTTTTTCAAATTGGTATACATTAAAGTCCAAAGGGTCCAAAATTAAACTTAGTTTGATTTTAACAAAAATTGAATTCTTGGGGTTCTTTGATATGCTGAATCCAAACATGTACCTAGATTTTTAGGCAGTTAAGCTGCCTTATGAGAGCACCGTAGATTTGTGTTCTACCCAATAAATGCTGCAATACGTGCCATTGTTAATATCAAGCTAAATAGTATGTTATTTATAACTAATTGAACAGTTTTTTCATACTTTTTATTTTGGATTACAAAAAATATGACCAGAAAAACCTTAAATGATCGTCGATTTATCCAAAAGTTTTGAAGTTGCACGTAGGAAGTAGAGCACATTAGGAATCCTTATGTAGTTTATTATCCCCTGAGCTTTTGGCTAAGATGTCAAAGAACAAATGTATGGAATATTTAATCGCCGAAAATTTCTAAAGACAGGTAGTTTAGATTTCCGAAATGGCAAATGTCGTAGGAACATTGTTTGTCATCACTACATTTACGTAGTCAACTACGTCAGAAGTCTATTAAAATTCATACTGTTGGCGGCAATTTTAAATTAGAAGACGAGATTTGCGTATCTTTTCAATATGTAGACAGGGGTTCAAATTAGCGGTGATCCGAGGTCCGCGACCTTCCACTTTTGCAGACGGACTTTCGACTTGGTTACTAGCTACGCCCGACATGCCACTTAAAAGAAAATAATAAATAACTTTGCAAACCTTTTTACCAAAGTCTCCAAATAAACGATCTCAAAACTTATTTTCATCATTATTATTCATGACAGCGATGTTCATTTTGTTCAACCGCTAGCTTTATACAGAAAATCGCCGACAAATAATGTGTAATTTCGAGTAAAATCGTATCTGACTCTGACTGACAAAAATAACATTGAAAACAAAATGGATGCCAATTACAATATCGGATCCGATTCCGGAAGCGGATAAGAGTAATTCCGGATTTGGCGATCAACTAAAAAAATTCTATACAGGTGAAAAATACATCTATGCATGGTAAATAAATATAAACACTAGAATTGAAAACCAAAAGACATATGTAAAAGAAAGAAAAAGCAGAAAATATACATTCTTGTATGGGACAATACATAACAAATTAAATGAGAGGGGGATAGGACCTTTATCGGGACTCCGGGATCGGGTGTTTTTAAGCTCGGAATTTCGGGATCAGGGAATTCTTTTTTCGAATTTCGGGACCTCGGGATTTCGTGTTTTAAGCCTAGGATTTCGGGACCTGGTGTTTTTAAGCCCGGGATTTCGCGGGATTATGACCCCTCCTACCCCCTCTCATATGAAATATAGGTGGAGACTCCGAGTTTGAGGGGCTACTCTACCCCTTCCTGTTTGATAATTTGAAAACGATCGAGACCCCAACCATAAACCATATATATTCATGTATGGAACAATATAACAAATCAAATGATTTATAAAGGAAGTCCCTAGGGTCACTGTACACCCTCCTGTTTGAGAACTTGGAATCAGTCTAGATCCTCACCCTTTAACCATATATATATATATATATATATATATCATGTACTGCAGTACGTCGCTAGATTAAAACTGACGTGGAAAGGTAACACACGGCCAGCGAAAGCTCTTTTTTGAGAGCCCAGGTGGTAGTGTGGTCTAGCGGGACTGCTGCAGTGCAGGCGATTTGGTGTCACGATATCACAGTAGCATGGGTTCGAATTCCGGCGAGGGAAGAACCAAAAATTTGCGAAAGCAAATTTACAGATCTAACATTGTTGGGTTGATGTTTAGACGAGTTGTTTATATATATATATATATATGATCCGATGGATACATCTGTTGTAGGGTTGTCACTGACTCAGACGTACTTATGAATATAATTATTTTCTGTGACTGTATCTTACATTAATTTGTAGGATCCTTTACTATAGATAATTTAGCTGATCTGTAACAATAACATCTTCATGCCTTATATATCATGTACTGTAGTACGCCGCTAGATTAAAACTGACGTGGAAAGGTAACACATGCCCACCGAAAGCTCTTTTTTTCAGAGCCCAGGTGGTCGTGTGGTCTAGCGGGACGGCTGCAGTGCAGGCGATTTGGTGTCACGATATCACAGTAGCATGGGTTCGAATCCCGGCGAGGGAAGAACCAAAAATTTGCGAAAGCAAATTTACAGATCTAACATTGTTGGGTTGATGTTTAGACGAGTTGTATATATATATATATATATATATATATATGTACTCATGTATGGGACTATAACAAATCAAATTAAATATGGGGGAGTCCCTGTGGTCACCCGAACTCTCCTGTTTGAGAATTTGGAAACAGTTGAGATCCCCACCTCTAAATCAAATGAAATATAGAGGAGTCGCTGTGGTCACCCCACCCCTCCTGTTTTTGAACTTGTAAACAGTCGAGATTCCCACCTTTTAATTAAACCATATATATTCATGTATGGGACAAAAGAACTAATCAAATGAAATATAGGGAGAGTCCTTAGGGTCAACCTAACTCCTCCTGTTTGATAATTGGAAACAGATGAGATCCCCACCCTCAACCATATATATTCATGTATTTGACAATATGACAAATCAAATGAAATATAAGGAAGTCACTGGGGTCACCCCATCCCCCTGTTTAACAACTTGATAACGGTTGAGATCCCCACCCCTAAACCATATATATTCATGTATGTTACAATGAAAAAAAATCAAATGAAATATAGGGGTAGTCCCTAGAGTCACCCCATCCCTCTTGTGTGTATTTTGAGAACTTGTAAAAGATTGAGATACCAACCCTTAAACCATATTCATTCCTGTTTGTCATTTCTAAAAGATTGAATGACATTCAAGGTCAATCTCATAGGCGTCACATATGCATATCACTTTGCTAGACTTTGCTCAATGTCAGGCTACCATGGGAATGAATAATTATGGGAGCTTTATTTGGGATACTACGTAACAGCATTATATTACAATTATTTCTTGTTTATTATAAAATTTTATTGATGGAAAAAATGAGTAGGTTTAAAGAATTTACCTTAATTATATTTGGAATTATATCTGGTCCTATAAAAATTTTCATTTTGATATGCCTCATTTTTAAGAAAACATATCTTTCAAGCCCTAGAATGTTTGACCAACTGTTTTATAACTACTTGCCATTTTATACCAAAACTTACACATCATGGATTTAGGGTGAAGGTGGGGGTCATTTACATTTACTATGGGCAGGTCAGTTAGACCCCATCTTTGATCCCTGTAGTAGTAAACATTTGTCTGTTTTGAGTCTCATAACTTTTGTACTGTAGAAAACAATCTCAGTTTTCTTTCAAGTGAAGCAAGTCCATTCATACTTAAACAAGCTTGTACTATAGTTAATTTGAACTACTAACAGTCAACTAATACCAACGTTAACTATCAACTAGAACAACTGCAATCATTGCGAACTTGTACCACTGCAGACTCATGACCATGAAAAAAATATACTTGATATGTGTTGCTTTTAAAAACCTTGATGAAATATGAATTTTTTGCCTTAATGGTTAATTCATTAAATGAACAAAAATGTACAATATACATGATATATGAATGTTTAATGTTTGTTCATTTTAAAAATCTTTAAAAAAAAATTGAGCAACATTGCCACAGTTTTCATAATTATGGTTGCCTGGGTTTTTGGTTAACTGCCTACAGCGCTTACAGTGCTTTGATTGATTATGGGCCCAGTTTTCAAGTTGGTCCTAATCAGGATCCAAAATTATTATATTAAGTATTGTGCAATAGTAAGAAATTTTCAATTGCACAGTACTCAGCAATAACAAAAAATCTTCAATTGCACAGTATTGTGCAATAGAAAGAAATTTTCAATTGCACAGTATTGCTCAATGGCAAGAAATCTTCAATTGCACAGTATTGTGCAATAGCAAGTATTTTCAATTGCACAGTATTGCGCAATAGCAAGAAATATCTAATTGCACAATTTCAATTGGAGTTATCTTTCTTTGTCCAGAATAGTAGTTGAATCAATTTAAATCATTGTTTTATACAATATACAATGTATATTCACTTTTACTACCAACTAATAAATTAAAACAATCTTTACCATTCAGTGATAACAAGCACTTTTTTTTACATTTTAATATTTTATGATGTATTTAAATGAGTAATTATTGTTGCAAACTCCATTAGAAATTTGAATTGAGATCGGTTTTGGAAGAAAGGAAAAGGGGATGTGAAAACAAAATTGAGGGGGGGGGTTCAATTTTTCTCATTTGAAATTTCATAAATAAAAAGAAAATTTCTTCAAACATTTTTTTGAGAGGATTAATATTCAACAGCATAGTGAATTGCTCAAAGGCAAAACAAAAATTTTAAGTTTATTAGACCACATTCATTCTGTGTCAGAAACCTATGCTGTGTCAACTATTTAATCACAATCCAAATTTAGAGCTGAATCCAGCGGAGCATCTGGTTACAGTGTAGTGTACTACCAGTGAGACAAATAATATCAAAATTATAGAAACTTCTACCAGCTCTAACTCAAAATATTGACAATTCTGTGTTACGGGGGTGTAAAATTCAGTTTGACAGCTCCAGACGTGATAAAATTTGACCTTTTTGAACTGGACCAAATCACTACTTAACATAAAAATTCAGCACCCAAATTTTTTTAACATTTAATTACATCCCCCTACTTAATATTTCATGCATTTAATATCAAGAAATAAATTTGGAAAGTGTATCAAATAAAACATGCAAGTTATACACTGTTTACACTAGGGACTAAATATAAAACGCTTAAACCAATTCGTATGAAACTTGGTAAATTGTTAATATCTATTGATGTGAGCTCCCTTTCTTTTATAAATTTTAGATTTAAAGTTTCCAATGTTTGGGATTTTTTTCATTAAAAAAGGGGGATTTTCCATTTTTCGGACAATAACTAAAAAAATCCTTCACCAATTTGTAAGAAACTTTGGTGAATTGTTTATATCTATTATCTATCGACATGATTTCTTTTTTGATTTAAAAAAAAAATTAGATTTTACGCTTCTGAGTTATGAGTTTTATTCATTTGAAAAAAAGTTTATTTTACAGTTTTCGGACAATAACTCAAAAATGCTTTCAGCAGTTTTCATGAAACTTTGGTGAATTGTTTATATCTATTGATGTAAGCTCCCTTTTGATTTTTATAAATTTTAGATTTTACGTTTCCGAGTTATGTGATTTTATTCATAAAAAGGGGGGATTTTCCAGTTTTCTGGCAATGCTTTCAGCAGTTATCAAGCAACTAAGGTGACTGGTTTATATCTATTAAGAAAACCTCCCTTTAGTTTTTCTATAAAACAATATGAGGAGACCTGATGATGTTTGTCAATTCTTGGTTTTCAGAATCAATCGATATGGCCATCTACTCTATAACTAAAATACTAAGAAACTATTGTGTGTTAACTTCTCTATCCTAACTTATTATACCCCATGCAACGAATTCGTTGCGGAGGGTATAATGTTTTTGACCCGTCCGTCCGTTCGTTTGTCTGTCCGTCTGTTCGTCAGTCCTGTTTTTGTCATCGCAACTCCTCTGAAACCACACAACAGAATTTCATGAAACCTGTTTAGATAATAAGGACATACTATGAAATATTTTCTAGGGGTTACGCCCCTTTGAACTTATTTGCTTCAATATACTACTACAACAGTTTGTCATCGCAACTCCTCTGAAACCACACAACATAATTTCATGAAACTTTGTAGATAATAAGTACATACTATGTAGATGTGCATATCGACAGGAAATTATGATTCTTTTTTTCTATGAGTTACGCCCCTTTGAACTTGTTTGCTTCAATATACTACTGCAACAGTTTGTCATCGCAACTTCTTTGAAACCACACAATAGAATTTCATGAAACTTTGTAGATAATAAGGACATACTATGTAGATGTGCATATCGACAGGAAATTATGATCTTGATTTTTTACTTGGAGTTACGCATGCTACGCCTCTTTGAACTTATTTGCCTCAATATACTACTGCACTGCAACCGTTTGTCATCAAAACTCCTCTGAAACCTCAAAACAGAATTTCATGAAACCTTTTAGATAACAAGGACATACATTGTTGATGTGCATATCGACAGGAAATCATGATTCATTTTTTTGGGGGGGAAAAACGGCTTCAGGCCGTCAATCCCCTTTTGGGTTGACCAGAGTGACATCCCCTCACATCATTTATTTTGTTTTTATAGTGTGGAAAAAAACCCAACAAATCTTACTGAGATTGATGAGAAGGATTCACACAAATGAATAGTTTGACTTTAAACACTTTTCTACACATTTTCCTTCTGTTTCTAGCGAAATAATCTTATTTTGAGCTCTCCTTTACACTATTTACGTTTCTTTTACAATCCGGAAAAATCAGTTTGACGAGATATTCTAAATATATCCAACCTACATTATATTTTATGATGACGTCATTGTTGGAATGCCACACTATGCAGAAGCAGGGATATCCTTCACTGGTTATTTAAATCATTCTCAGAGTTCGTGCACTAATTATAAATTGGTATTTGTTAAATTTTAACATAATTATGTTTGCTGTAGATGATTCAAACATCAACATGTAGTACTTTATTGTGTAGGTCAACAAATTTCAAAGTAAACAAAGTTCGTGGAGATACATGAGATTGGGGAGAGAAACGATTTTTTTCATTTTTTCTGTAAAATTCTGTTTTGTGAATCTTCCTCCAAAGCAGGAGCACCTCAATTGATGAGTAATTATCCACTAAAATAAAACTTAAAATGAGACATTTACTATATGATAAGTAGTCTTCCATTTAAACTAAATTGTGTGTACCAACAAAAAGTAAAATCACAAAAATACTGAACTTAGAGGAAAATCAATTCGGAAAGTCCATAATCACATGGCAAAAATCAAATAACAAAACGCATAAAAAACGAATGGACAAGAACTGTCATATTCCTGACTTGATACAGGCATTTTCAAATGTAGAAAATGGTGGATTAAACCTGGTTTTATAGCGCTAACCCTCTCACTTTGATGACAGTCTCATCAAATTCCGCTATATTTACATTGATGCGTTAACTAAACAGACACAATAAATAAAACAGTCAAATATGGGTACATCAGTCATCATCGTATATCAATTTTAAAACGAACAATTTAACAGAACACAAAAACATCTATCTACAAAAAGATTCATTGATTTGTGTGTCTGACGTCAGAAAATTTTATACGTCACATAGAATTGTCGTTCAATGTGCATACAAACAATTTTAAAATTTACATAGGCAATGTTAGCATATAGGGTTAAAAAATGAAAAGTATGTAAGAATAAATTTCAGAAATAGACCGAGATTGAAAATAGTCCAAAAGTTATATATAGAATTTATAAGAATCCACAAATAGTTAATTCCACTACGCGATTGAATGATTTTGACGTTTATAGTTCAACGTATTTTGTAATTCATAATAGAAATATATCATAATGACATAAAATAGAACAATATCAAACTGATGGGATCTTTTAAAGTACAGAGTCACGTTATAAAAACTAAAGAAATACAAAAAGTCGCATATACAAAACACGCCACCAAAAAATGAAAGACAATACAAACACATTGACGATAAAATAAATCATTTTATGGTAAAAAAAAAAAAAATGAATCAGATCTCTTCCATTGGTCCAAATTGAATCCTAAACTAAGGAAACAAAATTAGATTAAACAACAATTGACTTTAATATTGTCAACCTTTCTACATGTTCTACCTGTTCTTTTTTCATTCTTTATATGAAGACTATCAAAAGATACCCCCCCCCCCCCCAAAAAAAAAAAAAAGAAAAAAAAAAGAAACAAGGGCCGTCTTTCCCCTCAGAGTTATTCAGCTCTTTGATTTTCTCAGCGTTATTTTATTTGACAAATGGGTCCGTGGAGTATGTGAGCGCGCTCACTAAGGTTCTTTAATTGATTATTGCTTTTGGTTTGTTCAGACATAGCTCTGAAAACAAAATGATTTCTGGTAGTGCTTTCCGTCATTACCATCGGTTTTAGATTTTACACCTACTTCTTCCTCTATCAATCGATATCAAAACAAAATAATAGAATAAGTGACTGATAATATCGTTGATTTGGAACAGCGAGTGCAAACATATCGAACAGCTCTAGCCTAGAACATCTAACCGTTGTGTTGTGCTGAATTACATGCTAATCGAAAGACATTTTTTTTTCTGTTACATAAACGATTCGCTAATCTTTGGAATTTAACTTGCAATCTAACTTTATTTCAATATTTGCAGGTAACTAGTGATATAATGGATCGTTCAAACTATTATATGGTTGCAGCTCTGGATTTAGGAAATAAGTATAGCAGATGTGCTATATCGTTTAAATCTGCTTTTGAGAAAGATCCACTGAATATACGTGTTTGCTGTTCTTGGCCTGGTGCCAGTGGGAAGGTGTTGTTAAGTGAAACTCCGACATGTGTCCTTCTAGACAAAAACAAAGACTTGAAAACATTTGGGTATGAGGCGGAACATAAATTTAATCATATATGCATGGACGACGATCAAAATGATAACTACTTTTTCAGAGGATTTAATATCAAGAAGGTATTTCATTTAATTAGAATTCTATGTATTACACTAGTTCCAGCTGTTGCGTTTCGACATGTTCATCCCTTGCGTCGATATATAACATATCTTTTGGAAATTATATGATGAAACCACCTACTCAATGTTCATTGTTTTGTTTTTATACATGTTATAAAGGCATTATTTAAAGTTAAAAATGAAAATGATACTTTAAAATCGCGTGCGTTCGAAACGTTTTCTCTGGATTTACCATCATCAGGAACGCCCATAGCGGAATATTTGAAAACCAAGGATGAATAAGAACCGGAACAGTTGAAGAGCTGTATAACCATGATAACCAAAACGGACATGAAATTAATAGCCCAATCCTTCAAAGGTCAACTTTGCCTGCGGAAGTTGAAACCTTATTTTCTTACTAATTTCTAAATTTATAAACGGACAATTTAGGAAAATAAAATTGAGAATGGAAATGGGTTATGAGACAATGAAACAACAACCCGACCAAAGAGCAGAAAACAGCCCAAGGCCATCAATGGGTCTTCAACAAAGCGAGAAAATCCTGCACCCGGAGGCGGGCTTCTGCTGGCCCCTAAACAAAAATGTGTACTAGTTCAGTAAAAAGGACGTCACACAAAACTCCATGATAAATGAACTAAAATTAAAAAAAAACATAGAAGACTAATAAAGGCCAGAAAAATGCGGCGGAGTTAAACATGTTTTGTGAGATCTCAACCTTCCTTCCCACTTTACCTACAGCCAATGTAGAATAAAAACACACTGCAATACGCACAGTAAAACTCAGTTAAAAAAATTCCCGATTCCGATGTCAGAATAGTTAACAGAAGAAACTAAGCAAACTGACAATGACACATAAATTAACAAAGGACTACTATCAGTTACTGACATGCCAGCTCTAACGTCAATTTAACTGATTGAAACGCGTATGTCTTCATCATTTGCAAACCAAGCACAATCTCTCCCGTTAGGGGTTTAGTATCATATCATCATAAAATATATAAGAAGAACATAACCCGTATCATGCCAGAACTGTTTTCTTAATATATGTGTTTATTTCCGATGCAAAGACCCTATGAGTGAATCATTACCAAAATATGCCATCCTTAATATCGTAACTATATCCATTCTGAATAAGTATGTTTAAAGGTTTGGTTAGGTTTTGATGTGAATGACGACATTTTTGTGCTTTGTATAGAATAAAAAATTGGATTTAAAATACCTGAACGTATTAGCTGTAGTTATGCTGATTTATATTTACGAATGATGTCTTTGTACCGATGATAAGATATCGACATGTTTTAACTAGTTTGTGATATCGAAAACCCTGGTGTAATAATTTTTCAGTAATACAGAGATTTCTTTCGTTATAATCAAATACGTTTTTACATACACGAGCGAATCGAACAAGTTGAGATATATAAACACCAAAAGATGATGACAAGTGAACATCACCATCTAAAAATGGATAATTAACGATAGGAAATGAAAAATCATCTCTTTTATCGTTAATTTTGGTATTAAGCTTCCCGGTAAAGATATACTAAGATCCAGGAATGATTAGTGTGCATTTGTTAGTATTAGCTTTATTAAAAGTCAGTTTACATACTGAAGTCGTCATTATTAAGAGCCAATATATCATCCAAATATCTAAATAGTTATCAAAGGTACCAGGATTATAATTTAGTACGCCGGACGCGCGTTTCGTCTACATAAGACTCATCAGTGACGCTCATATCAAAATATTTATAAAGCCAAACAAGTACAAAGTGGAAGAGCATTGAGGATCCAAAATTCATGGCAAATACGGCTAAGGTAATCTATGTCTGGGATAAGAAAATTCTTAGTTTTTCAAAAAAATCAAAGTATAAAAGTGTTACTTAAGTTTTGTATCAGATGTTGTTTCGATGGGTCTTTGCTGATTTTAGTCATAAATGGTAACTCATAACAATACAGAAACAGGTCTGCAATAAGTGGTGCACAGTTAGTCCCCATTGGAATTCCGATAACTTGACGATATACGGAATCTCCATAGTTTGTTATATATCATGTCAGTACCGAAGTTTTGACTTCTGAGCTGATGATACCCTCGGGTACTGATAGTTTATTAGCAGCGGTATCGACCCAGTGCTTTGAAAAGTGAAGACGTCACTTCCAAAACAATTGTTAAATGTTATATGGTTCGGTATGTATATAATATAAGTTGTGTAAGTTCAATTGTTCAATATTTAAAATAAAAATAGAGGCAAAAGTTTGATGAAAGAATAAAAAAATCGAACCAATTTTATCATGTTAATACGAAAATGGTGAGAATACTTGGAGATTGAATGAAATATAACTCCTTATTTGTATTAGATAAACCGTCTAAAATATTTTTAATGTTTGCAGTTCATTACCATTTTGTAGATTTATTGCCAGTTCTTGAGATACAAATTTGTGTCCTCTGGTTTCGTCCCTACAAACAAAAAGACAAAAAATATGCAGAAAAATAAGAAAACAAAAAACAATGCAGATATCATGTTAAATCGCTTCCCAAACTGTTAATGAACGGAAGGTATCAATTTCCAATGAATATCTGCAAAAATCATGTATAAATTTTCTAAGTAAATTAGAGAAATAGATGTATACGTGCTAAATTTTCAAAAAAGATTCGTTTATGTAATTCGTTTGTGGAATAAAGGCAACTGCGAATATATTTTCTGCAACTCATTTAACTACTTCTTCTCTGATGAATAGGGTAAATATGCTAGATATACTTACTGGAGGTGTGATGAAATGATTAAAGCTGTTAATTTTCTCCATGATTATATTATGTACGTTACGGCAATGAAGTTTATCGACAGGTTGTATGTATTCCTATGCACCAATTATGCCCCTTTACAAGCAGACTTGTTCTTGTACTGTTATGAATCACAGTGTATGACCAAACTCAGTAAGGACCCGTCTACATTGCATTTAATTGTTAAATTCAACAACACTTACCGTTATCTTGATGCTATTTTTTCGTTGAATAATGCCGAAATTTACCCAAAGAAACTTACTTTAAATAAATCAAATATAAACGTTAGTATCTGTCCTTTCTTAGATTTATATATTTCAGTTTTACACGGGAAGGTCTACACTCAAATTTACGACAGGAGGGACGATTATTCGTTCCTTATTGATAATTTTCCTTTTTTGGACAGTGATGTCCCTTTAGCCCTGTTGGCACCTTCTTACGGGGTTTATATATAACAACTCGTTCGCTATGCCAGTGTCCGAAGAGACGTTTTGGATTTCAATCAACGTTATCTATGTATTACTGGTAAATTATTAAGCCAGGGATTTCGTTACCACAAATTACTAAAAACCTTTACCAAATTCTTCCGTAGATATAAAGATTTGTTTTGAAGTTTGGTTGTACCTATAGAAAACTTATTTCAAACTGGATAGCACATCCTACTTTGTACGGAGATGTTGTTACTGAACTCGTATAATTAGATACAATCCGGGTAAACTTATCGATCCTTTAAATACACTTATTCTAAAATGGTTACCAATTCAACACTATAATTATATCTTTGAATATTGGTACTAATATTGATTTTGTTATCAGTAAATAAAAATCAAACTAAATATTATTTTTATATACATATGCACATTCATGGCTCTACAATCCGTCAATACCTGTATCTTGGCATTGCACCCTGCCACGTCAACTCTGTGTTTTTATACGACCGCAAAAATTGAAAATATTTTGGACGTATATTGGGATCACGTTGACGTCGTCGTCGTCGTCGTCCGAAGACATTTGGTTTTCGCACTCTAACTTTAGTAAAAGTATATAGAAATCTATGAAATTTAAACAAAAGGTTTATGACCATAAAACGAAGGTTGGGATTGATTTTGGGTGTTTTGGTACCAACAGTTTAGGAATTAGGGGCTAAAAACAGGTCCCAAATAATCATTTTTCTTGGTTTTTGCACAATAACTTTAGTATTAGTTAATAGAAATCAATGAAATTTTAACACAAGGTTCATGACCACAAAAGGAAGGTTCAGATTTATTTTGGGAGTTTTTGTCCCAACGAATTAGGGGCCAAAAGGGTCCAAAATTAAACTTTGTTTTATTTCATCAAAAAAATGAATTGTTGGGGTTCTTTGATATGCCAAATCTAACCGTGTATTCAGATTCTTAATTTTTGGTCCTTGTAATGCCTAATAACTAACAAATGTTTCTTGTATTTCTTTTATTCACTACAAACTTCCAAGAGAAGGTAAAAAGCTACAACAAAAATAAACAATCATAAGTAATTGTTCCTAAATGGTTTCTAAACATAAATTGTATTAAACATCATACAAGTAAAGCAAAACAATGAATAAATCCCTTATTATGCTATAAATGTTCAAAACAAACAAGAAAAATATATTTCTCAAATTATCGATTTGCTCCTAAATGAACCTTTGTGACCAGGTGAGCAGAATTTGTAGTTGCAACATGTTCGGTTCACAACAAGGCCAAAGTAAAAGATAACATCAACAATAACAAAGTTATTCACACTAATAATAAGTCCTAAGCGGGTTGTCAGTTGACATAGACTAATTTATACTATATCCTAGGCCTAGATAATAATAAATGTACTATTCCAAGTCTCAAAATACTAAAATGTGCACGGATGCATGAAAGTTACGAGAAGAATTTTCTCGGTTCAATTAGCCATTTCTTTACTAAGAAAAGTTCCAAATACACAGTATCGAAAAATGTACATGATATGTGCCTAATCCTAATATCTTAACCAATATGAAAAATATCTAACAATACACAAATGTACGAAAAAATAGCAAATTATTTTAGCAAAATGCATATCAAAAATGCAGATGACCAAGTGGCTTATAAATTGCCACAAAACCTTAATAATAATAAAAATTCATAACACAAAACATATCTACATACAAATAAATGATTTTATCAAGCAGGTAATAAACTTACTCTGTGGGGGACCACTAGATTCCAAATATTGAATAATAATACCAAAATGCGTTTGCGGCCATGTGCCATTTTTCTTTCTATCTCTCTCGGCCCTTATCGATACATGTAATCTAGGGAAGTGAAACATACCGAAAATTAACCAAAAATGAAATGTGGGTAAAGGAAGATAACTCTATAAATAAATGTGACAGAACATTCCCCGCCTGATTTTACCTACAAGTAAAATCACTTCTTTCAAAAAATAATCCTTAAAAATTTGAAAAATTAATCAATAAAGGCATGTTTTAACAAACTTTAAGACGAATAAATCAAAGTACTCAAATTAACCCTTATAATGCAATTGTCATATCTAAATGTAAATTTAATCTGACATCAAATGTACAAGCTGTGTTACTGGACGGCTATAAGTTACTGGTTCCCCGTTCTTTATCACACGCACTGATACTTTGCGCACTAATCCATCTTTACTAGGAAATACTTCATCAATAATTCCGGTTGGCCATTGATTGCGCGGTAAACTAACGTCAATCATGAGCACAAAATCACCAATTTGTAAGTTGCGATTTTCACTTGGCCATTTTGATCGAGTTTGAAGGTTATGTAAGTATTGTAGGTTCCATTGCTTCCAAAATTGATTTGCTAAAACTTGTACATGCTTCCACTGTGATTTGTACATATCCTTCACAGAAAAATTGAAATGATACGGTTCTATGTCACTATTAATTTTTTTGTCAATAGAGTGTTTGGTGACAAAATAGTAGGTGATTCAGGATCATTTGACACAGCAATTATCGGTCTACTATTGACGATACAACAAACTTCTGTCATTAATGTGCATAAAAACTTCATGAGTGAGTTGCTTTCCTTGAATATCTGTTAGCATTGAATCGAGAATTCTTCTTGCTAGTCCAATCATGCGTTCCCATGCACCGTTCATGTGTGAGGCATGGGGTGGATTGAATGTCCATACAATTTGTTTTTTAGACAGATATCCCTGAATATTTTCATCATTATATAGTGGTGACAATTCATTTACTGCTCCTACAAAGTTGGTACCTTGATCAGATCTAAATTCTCTTACGGGTCCTCTTATTCCTGTAAATCGACGCAAAGCATTAATGAATGAGGATGAAGTCATTTCCTCTATGACCTCAATGTGGATGGCACGAGTAACAAGGCATGAAAACATTATTGCCCATCGTTTAGAATTAGCGGCACCTCCACGTGTTCGCCTTGTGGCTACAGACCATGGTCCAAATGTATCAACACCTACGTATGAAAACGGAGGACTTGGTGTAAGACGATCTGATGGCAGATCTGCCATTTTCTGGTGTTCTACTTTTCCTCTTAGTTTCCTACATTGTACGCACTTGTGCAAAATAGAATTAATAAGGCGTTTTCCTCCAGTTATCCAGAAACCATTTGAGCGTACAGCACCTTCTGTGTAGTGGCGTCCCTGATGGTGCACTGACTCATGAAAGTGTGTTATTAACAATGAAGCAATATGGCTTCCACCTGGTATGATTAGAGGCATCTTTTCTCCAGTTTCTAATTTAGAATGTTTTAGTCTTCCGCCTAATCTTAACAGTCCTTCTGAATCAAGTATTGGAGAAAGTGCAATAATATTGCTGTTTTTAGGCAATTGTTTACCACTCTTTAAACAATCTGTTTCATTAGAATAATACTGTAACTGAGTTTCTCTCAAAACAAGTGTTTCAGCCTCTTTTCTGATATCTACACAAGTCCTTGTATCCTTAGTATCTACTTTACTCCTATAACTAGACACAATATTTCTTTTCAACAAAGATATAGCTCTTACTAAACTTGACCATTTTGAGAATCTCTCAAACCGATCAACTCCTAAGGTTTGAATAGGTGATATCAATGTTTTCATAGACTCTACTGCTATAGGACAAACTTCCTGGTCTTCATCAGGTGACACAATATCAAATGAAGTGCATTCGGATTTGTGAAAAGTATCTATATATGATTTTGGTCCTAATAACCACTTTGAGTCTCCTACATGTTTTGCTTCTAACGGCCGTGTGCCATGATCAGCAGGATTTAACTCTGTTGGTACATAGCTCCATTGTGATTTCACAGAACCTTTCAAAATTTTGCTAACACGGTTGCTGACATACACATAAAACCTTCTTTTCTCATTGTATATATACCCTAGTACTACCTGACTATCGGTATAAAAGTGTGTGGAACTTAATGGCAATTTCAGTTCATTCTGAATGAATGTAGCTAACTCAGTTGACAGAACAGCTCCACATAATTCCAGCCTCGGTATGGTATGTCCATGACACGGAGCCAGTTTGGACTTTCCTACTAAAAAACCTAGTTCTGAATCTCCTTTCTTGTCAAATGTACGGATATAAGCAACAGACGAAATCGCCTCCTTTGATGCGTCCGAGAAGATGTGTAATTCACATTCAGTACTGTCTTTCAATGATTGACTAGTGAAAGGCCTCCCAATCTCTAATGTTTCAAGATCCTGTAAGGACTGTTTCCATCTCTGCCAGTCAGAGAGTAAATCATCAGGCAACGGATCATCCCAATCTAATGAATTGTTTTGTACTGCTTCTCTCATAATCAACCTTCCGCCAAGGATTACAGGAGCTATGAACCCTAACGATCAAATATTCCATCAATTACTGATAGCAGCCCTCTTTTTGTAAAGGGTTTCTCCTCTTTAGATAACTGATAGGTGAAAATGTCTTTTACAACATTCCAACATAAACCTAAACTTCTCTGTAGACATGTAGACTCTGAATTAAAGTCAATCTCGGTAATGCTTTCAGCTAAATCCTTTGTTTCAAAACTCTTGACTACCTCACTATTATTCGATACTATCTTATGCAGTCTAATTTTACCTCCTGTTATTAATCTTTCTTGAGTCCTTTTGATGAGACTTACAATTTCTTCAGGGCTATCGCCTGACACTAAACCATCATCTACATAAAAATTGTTGTTTACATAATGACATACATCATCACATGTGTCTAAATCTGTGTGATCGCAAACAGCTTTGCGTAAACCATAATTAGCTACAGCTGGGGAAGGTGAATTCCCAAACACGTGAACTTTCATTCGATATTCAGTCAGTGGTTCTGTTACAGTGTTGTCCTTAAACCATACAAATCTTAAGTAGTTCCTGTGTTCTTCATTAACCTCAAAATTGAAAAACATTTGTTCAACATCTGCAATTGCGGCAACTTTACCCTTCCTAAACTTCAATAGTACACCAACCAAGTTGTTTGTTAAGTCTGGTCCCTTCATAAGAATATCATTCAGACAAAGTCCATTATATTTAGCTGCTGAGTCGAATACTACTCTGATTTTTGATTGCTTCTTTGCGTGATAAACTCCAAAGATTGGGAGATACCAAACTTCCTCTCCCTTTCTAGCCGGAGTGACGGCTTCTGCGTGATTATTTACAAATATCTTTTTCATAAATTCTACAAAATGCTGTTGTTTAGTGGAGTCTCGTTTGAAGCTTCTACTAAGATTCTCTGCTCTTTGTCTTGCCTGATGATAGTTGTTTTGAAGTTTTGGTCTATCTCTCCGAAACGGTAAAGGTGCCGATAAACGACCATTTTCTGACGTGTGAAATTCTTTATCCATAACGATTAGAAATTCTTTGTCCTCTTGAGATAATCCTAAAGTATCATCTTCTCTAGTTTGTTTGAAAACAGTACTACCAATATCTGGTTCCTTGTCTTTCACTCTGAAACCATATTCACATGGTTTGAGATTTGTCTCTCTGCCGTTTGGAAGAACTGTTGTTTTGTTAACTGTGATTGTATCTGATGTGTGCACTAAACCTAAGCATGTTTCGCCAATTATTGCCCATCCTAGACGAAGACGTTGTGCATACGGTTCGTTGTCCTTGCCAATTTTTTGATCTAAAATGTGATGAGCGGCGGTCACATCCCGTCCTATAAGAAGCATAACTTCGGCATTCCTATCAAGTTCTGGTATGAACTGTTCTATATCCTGTAGATGTTTGTAGTGCCTAGCTATGGCAGGAGTAGCTATTTCTCGCTTTGAGATCGGAATTTCGTTGCATTCAATCAGAGATGGACACTTCAGTTGTGTAGTGCCATCCAAAGATTCTAGTATGTACCCTGTAGTACGACGACCATGTTGAACAGTTTTTCCCGAGCAAGATGCTAGTGAGTATTCAACTGGCTCTGTGGTTTCATTGAAATAATCTATGAATGTTGAACAGGCTAAAGACCTATTACTCTGATCATCAATGATCGCATAAGTAGTAACACTGACTTCTGGTTTGCCTTCCGGATACACCTTGACTAGTAATGTCTTTGCACAAGACTTTCCTTGGAAAGTAGTTTCTCCCGAGTCCTTACAAATTTCAGTACATTTTGTACTTACTTGGTCTTGCGGTATATTGTCAATTTGTCTTTCCCCGCCATTATTTTGTAGGGTTTCACGTTCAAAGTGAAAGGCTGTACAGTGTGCCGTTTTTCCACATTTCTCACACTTGATGTTAGCTTTGCAATCTTTAGCTAGATGCTTCCCATTTAGGCATTTGAAACAAATCCCATTTTTCCGTATTAATTGTCTTTTTTCTTCTAACGGTTTCTCAACAAATACTTTACAGTCAGCAAGGTTGTGTTTGCCATTTTCATGAATAATACATTTTAAGTTCAGATTAGCCGAAGTGTTTTGTTTTTCAATAGTTGTTTTCAAAACAGTCTGACCAGGAGTCCTTTTTCCAGCATATTTCCGTTCCACTTTTTTGTCTCGTCCACTATCTGATTGTTGGATTTTGAGGCTAGGGTCATTCATTCGCACTGCCATGCTGTGTAAGAATTCTACAAACGTTGAAAAAGGCGGATACATCACAGAATGTTGTGTTTTGTACCTACTAGCACGATCCATCCATTTTGTTTGAATAAAGTTTGGCAATTTCCCTACGATGGCATTCACCCCATACGATGAATCATAGAATGATAGGACTGTCCTGTATATATCATTTTCTTTAATTGATTCTACCTCAGCCAATAAGTCATATAATTCATAAAGTTTGTCATATTCTGTATTGTTGATTTTATTGAATTTATCCAGTCGATCTTTAAGTGCTGCTGCTATACTTTCTGGTGCCCCATATCTTTCATCCAACCTTTGCCAAATCTTAACAACACCTTGATTTTCGTTGTGGGAGTTAGCAACTCTCAGACTTGCTGCATGTCGTTTTGACTGTGGGCCTAAGTATCTGTTTAAAAGATCTAACTGTTCTGAATCTGTTGCATCCAGTTCTCTTAGTATGTTGTTAAAGCTATTTTTCCAACTGCAATATCGTTCAGGTTTGTCATCGAAAGTCGATAATCTTGAAATTAAAAGATCTTTCTTCATTATATATTTCGTGAGGTCAATTATTCCTGGTGATTCAGACAAGTGCACATTCTGTTGTGGTTGAAATGTTTTGAATTCCCTTTGCAATATTGTTGACGGTACAAATTCTGGTACACGAGGGTTTAAATTTGTTGCCTCAACTGGTTCATAAACTTTCGGTCGCTGATTGGTAAGATAGGATTTTACTATTTCAGAAGCACTTGATTCAGGAAGGTTCAGACCTCTGTCCTTCCAATTGCTATCTATTGCATTTTCCTCATCTAAAATTTCCTTAACTGCTGTTAATTCTGCCTCGGCTTCTGCAATCTCTCTTTTATGTTTCAAAATGTTTAAGTTTGATTTAAGTTCTGATCTTTGTTTTTGGACTTCTAATTCTAACTCATTTTGTTTTCTTACTAATTTCTCTTCCTCTTCTATGAATTTAAGTTTTGCCTTAGCAGATTCAGCTCTAGCTGTTTTGTCTAGAAGAATTGACTTGCTCGAGCGACTTCCCTGACTAGAATGACTGTGAGTGTAATTTGAAGAACGACCTCCATCACTACCTTTAGCTTTATGACTAGAACTAGAATGTGACTTATGTCCTTGGATCTTATGACTAGAATTGCCTTGATCATGTAAAGAACCATGAAGACTAGAATGATGAACTGGACTCTCTTTCCTAATTGTTAATTGAGGCTCATCCTCTTTGACTAGATGTGCTGTTGAGCTATTCTCTGTTTCGATCTTGGTACTATGACTTGTTTGCTCATCAATGAATTTAATTGCTAGATCTACTTCTTTAGCTATTGTTTGAAACACAGATTTTTGTACTAATAGTTCACTATTACTTTGTTCCGTATTTTGAGGTGACAAGTATTCACAGAATTCTTTGCAAAGTTCATAATAATGGTTAAGTACTTCCACAAGAGTTTCTCTAACCTGTCCTAGAATTTGTATATCTCCTGTTTGTTCCTCCAGATAGGCTAATGATGCCTCAACTGCTTGTCTCTTTTCTAATAGTTTAGCATGATATGCTTTAACTTTTTCTTTATAGTTTTCCATTGCCCTAACTGTAAGTGTTCTCAGCCGTTTTGTTTCTACTTCATCTGGCGTGTCCATAATGAGTTGGTCCAATCGTCAGACTTTTTACTGTAATGCCTAATAACTAACAAATGTTTCTTGTATTTCTTTTATTCACTACAAACTTCCCAGGAGAAGGTAAAAAGCTACAACAAAAATAAACAATCATAAGTAATTGTTCCTAAATGGTTTCTAAACATAAATTGTATTAAACATCATACAAGTAAAGCAAAACAATGAATAAATCCCTTATTATGCTATAAATGTTCAAAACAAACAAGAAAAATATATTTCTCAAATTATCGATTTGCTCCTAAATGAACCTTTGTGACCAGGTGAGCAGAATTTGTAGTTGCAACATGTTCGGTTCACAACAAGGCCAAAGTAAAAGATAACATCAACAATAACAAAGTTATTCACACTAATAATAAGTCCTAAGCGGGTTGTCAGTTGACATAGACTAATTTATACTATATCCTAGGCCTAGATAATAATAAATGTACTATTCCAAGTCTCAAAATACTAAAATGTGCACGGATGCATGAAAGTTACGAGAAGAATTTTCTCGGTTCAATTAGCCATTTCTTTACTAAGAAAAGTTCCAAATACACAGTATCGAAAAATGTACATGATATGTGCCTAATCCTAATATCTTAACCAATATGAAAAATATCTAACAATACACAAATGTACGAAAAAATAGCAAATTATTTTAGCAAAATGCATATCAAAAATGCAGATGACCAAGTGGCTTATAAATTGCCACAAAACCTTAATAATAATAAAAATTCATAACACAAAACATATCTACATACAAATAAATGATTTTATCAAGCAGGTAATAAACTTACTCTGTGGGGGACCACTAGATTCCAAATATTGAATAATAATACCAAAATGCGTTTGCGGCCATGTGCCATTTTTCTTTCTATCTCTCTCGGCCCTTATCGATACATGTAATCTAGGGAAGTGAAACATACCGAAAATTAACCAAAAATGAAATGTGGGTAAAGGAAGATAACTCTATAAATAAATGTGACAGAACAGTCCTGTTTTCAAATTGGTCTGCATTAAGGTTCAAAGGGTCCAAAATTGAACTTAGCTTGATTTTAACAAAAAAATGAATTCTTGGGGTTCTTTGATATGCTGAATCTCAACATGTACTTAGCTTTTTGATTATGGGCCCAGTTTTCGAGTTGGTCCAAAACGGGGTCCAAAATTATTATATTAAGTATTGTGCAATAGCAAGAAATTTTCAATTGCACAGTATTCCGCAATAGCAAGAAATCTTCAATTGCACAGTATTGTGCAATAGCAAGAAATCTTCAATTGCACAGTATTGCGCAATAGCAAGAACTATCTAATTGCACAATATTGCGCAATAGCAAGACATTTTCAATTGCACAGTTTTGCGCAATAGCAAGACATATTCAATTGCACAGTATTGTTCCGTTTTCAAATTGGTCTACATTAAGGTCCAAAGGATTAAAAATTAAACTTTGTTTGATTTCAACAAAAATTGAATATAGGGAGTTCTTCGATATGCTGAATCTAACCATGTATTTAGATTTTTAATATTTGGGCCCTGTTATCAAATTGGTCCACATGGAAGTCTAAAGGGTCTAAAATTGAACATTATTTTATTTCATCAAAAATAGAATTCTTGGGGTTCTATGATATGCTGAATCTAACCATAGATTTTGGATATTGGACCATAATAGGTAAATGTCCAATTTAAAATTTTTAAGTTTAAGTTCTTAGGCCACATTCATTCTGTGTCAGAAACCTATGTTGTGTCAACTATTTAATCACAATTCAAATTTAGAGCTGTATCAAGCTAAAAATGTTGTGTCCATACTTGCCCCAACTGTTCAGGGTTCGACCGCTTCGGTGGTATAAAGCTGCGCCCTGTGGAGCATCTGGTTGATAGATGTATCCATCTGATGAGGTAAGCATTTTTCATCTAGTTTGTTCTATGTTGTACTGGTACACCACTGTCCCAGGTCTGAGGGAGGGCTTGCGCGTTCAAACAGGTTTGACCCCGCCACATTCCATGTGTGCCTTTCCAAAGTCAGGAGACTGTAGTTGAGAAGTTGTCATTTATTGGTGTATCTCATATTTGTTTTTCGTGTATAGTTTGTTTCGTTGCACCACTGTTCTGGGTGAGGAGAGGGTTTGGCACCAACAAACAAGTGTAACCCCGCCACGTTATGCATGTAAACCTGTCCCAAGCCAGGAGCCTGTAATTAGAGGGTTTTTTTTATAATTGTTGAAGCCCGTTAGGTGACCTATAGATGAACATTTCTGGGTCAGTTGGTCTCTTGTGGAGAGTTGTCTCTTCGGCAATCATATCATATCTTCTTATCTTTAAATATTCTTTCAAGTCGTAGGTCTTTTTCATCTCTTAGTTTATTATTGTAAATATTCCCGATCAACTTGTACAGCGATAAAATTAAGCCCCTTACTAATATTTAGATAGTAATTTTGAATGATAAGGTAATTGAAGGGGCAAATACGTTTGAACGGATTATATTTGTATTTACAGGTTTTAAAAAACATCGTAACAATAAAATTATGATGTGATATCTTGTTTGTCATACGATTTGTACAGGTACAGCCAAACTTTGAAACTAAACATTTGTATATGTATTTAATTCTTAAGTTAATTAATGTTTTAAATAATTGGTTTAACAACATCCCTGGCATTAATTAATTATAATATACTTATCCCAAATTTTCCGTTAGAAATTTAGAAAGTAACGACGGGCCCCACCTCACTTAGGCAAAGTTGACCAATATTGGAATTGGCTATTCATGTAGGTCCCTTTTGGATATATAATATCAAACGTAATCAAATATTTATACCCTTTGGCTTTCAAAATTATGGGTTTAAGCATTCCTAATGAAAATTAGATAGCACTTAGGACGAACCAAATTTAAAAAGTCTTCTTTTTGTTTATCTGTTATAAACAGATTACGATAATTGCAAAATAAAAATAACAAAAATAACAAATAAAGCTAACATGATTTTATACTCCTATAGAGCTGTAGAAATGTATTTCAGTTACAAGGCTTATAGTTTGGTATGCCAGACGCGCGTTTCGTTTATATAAAACTCACCAGCAGCGCTAGATTCAAAATAGTTTTGAGGCCAAAGCAAGTACTCAGTTGAAGGGCATTGCTATAGTATTAATGCATTAGTGTTTTTATAATGGCCCTGTTATATGTCCAAGGTCTGTAATAATGGTCGAGGAAGTCTGTAATGGCCCGAGGCAACGCAGAGGGCCATTACAGATTTCCGAGGCCATTATTACTGACCGAGGACATATAACAGGCCCATTATAAAAACACCCATTTCTTAATACATTTATTAACCAACTTAACAAAAGTGTATGTGTTGCTGCAAACTTGATGTACTCTCTTACATTTGTCTTACTCTTTTAATGATAGTTTTGTTCAAAAAAAATAATTTGTACTTCACCATGATGAAGCTTAGAATATACCAAATATCCAAGATATTAAGTTGAAATAAGTTATGTGTTGAAAAACAGGATTAACAGTGATCCCTTTATATGGTTCTTTAATGTTGGTTGCTGGTTACTAATTTAAATAAAATACAAAAAGGTATTATACTCTTTACAACTTAATTTGATTAAAAACCCTAACTGGGCTTAATACAGACAAACTGGGCATCAATACAGGGCCATTACAGAAAAAAACAGGGCCATTACAGAAAAACAGGGCCATTTCAGAAAAACAGGACCATTACAGAAAAAAACAGGCCCATTACAGAAAAACAGGGCCATTACAGAAAATATGTAATTTTTAATAAACAATCATTTTTGGCAATAATGTACTTAGTTGGTTAATAAAAACCAATATTTCCGAAAATTATGCCAAATTCGGGGATATAAAAACCTTATTGTTTCGCATACTTCGACGTTTTATAAACAGTAAATTTACAGAAAATTATCATATGAATAATGGCTTATGTCAAAAAGTCTGGGGATATAAAAACCTTATTTTTTCGCATATTTCAACATTTTATAAACAGTAAATTTACAGTAAATTATCATATATATAATATTTTATGCAACTAAGTGCTAACAACTAGGCTTGTGATCCAACAAGAGATGGAATATACTAAAGGATCTTTCGAAACTAATTAGGGGTAGACAAATTGTCCTCGTCATGGCAAAAGTATATCAAAGCGAAAGACGAACACAAGATTTTTTAAATCTTATTTTCCCTCCTTTTTAGCTCAACTGGCCCAAAGGGCCAATTGCGCTTTTCTCATCACTTTTGCGTCCGTCGTCGTTAACTTTTACAAAAATCTTCTCCTCTGAAACTACTGGGCTAAATTAAACCAAACTTGGCCACAATCATCATTGGTGTATCTAGTTAAAAAAATGTGTCCGGTGACCCGGCCAACCAACCAAGATGACCGCCATGGCTAAAAATAGAACACAGGGGTAAAATGTAGTTTTTGGCATATATCTCAAATGGCAAATCTGACATAGGGTAAAATTATTAATCAGGTCAAGATCTATCTGCCCTGAAATTAACAGATGCATCCCACAACCCGTTGTTAGGTTGCTGCCCCTGAATTGGTAATTTTAAGGATTTTTTTCTGTTTTTGGTTATTATCTTGAATATTATTATAGATAGAGATAAACTGTTAACAGCAATAATGTTTAGCAAAATAAGATTTACAAAAAAAGTCAACATGACCAAAATGGTCAGTTGACCCCTTAAGGAGTTATTGCCCTTTATAGTCAATTTTTAACCATTTTTCGTAAATCTTAGTAATCTTTTACAAAAATCTTTTCCTCTGAAACTACTTGGCCAAATTAAACCAAACAAGGCCACAACCATCATTGGGATATCTAGTTAAAAAAATGTGTCCGGTGACCCGGCCAACCAACTAAGATGGCCGACATGGCTAAAAACAGAACATTGGAGTAAAATGCAGTTTTTGGCTTATATCGCAAAAAAACAAAGCATTTAGAGCAAATATGATGTGGGAGTAAAATTGTTTATTAGGTCAAGATCTATCTGCCCTGAAATTAACAGATGAATCGGACAATCGTTATTAGGCTGCTGCCTCTGAATTGGTAATTTTAAGGAAATTTTGTCTTTTTGGTTATTATCTTTAATATTATTATAGAAAGAGATAAACTGTAAACAGCAATAATGTACAGCAAAGTAAGACCTAAAAATAAGTCAACATGACCAAAATGATCAATTGACCCCCTAAGGAGTCATTGCCCTTTATAGTCAATTTTGAACAAATTTTAAAAAAATTCATCGTAGAGAGAGATAATTGTAAGAAGCAAGAATGTGTCGTAACTACGGACGCCATCATAAGTTGTTTGACCGTTATGGAATATCCGTTTCACAGATGATATCGGATATGTTCCCTATGTCGTAACTACAATCCCGTTCCCTTTTCACGAATGTGACCTACCGAATTAGACTATTTACCCCTATTTGTGACATTTTTACCTATTGTTTTTGTTTGTTTTGTTCACACATCGTTGTCAATATAATGGAATTATAATGTTATATGCGACTGTCATACAAGTGAGAGGTTTAGCTAGCTTTAAAACCAGGTTCAATCCACCATTTTCTACATAAGAAAATGCCTGTACCAAGTCAGGAATATGACAGTTGTTATCCATTCGTTTGATGTGTTTGAACTTTTGATTTTGCCATTTGATTGGGGACTTTCCTTTTTGAATTTTCCTTGGAGTTCAATATTTTTGTGATTTTACATTTCAGTAAAGTAAGATCCATCACCAAAACACAATTTTGTCATAAATCCATCTGTGTCCTTTGTTTAATATTCACATAGACCAAGGTGAGCGACACAGGCTCTTTAGAGCCTCTAGTTTTAATATATACTGATACTATTAGTTTGTTTTATACTTAAATCCGTATTAATTAACACACATACAATCATAATATTCAATATACTAGTTAAAGTAAAACAATAATAATTGATGGTTTAGGATATCACCAGAGATATGATTTTGATGGACGAGAACGGAAAATCTCTACTTGCTAGTCACGTATTCAAAATGTTTATCAAAGCATTTGTTAATCATCTGATGGAAGCTTTGGACATGGTTCATACCGGTCTAGAAAAAGACGATATAAGATGGGTCATCCCTGTTTCTGCAGATCTGACTGATACTGGTAAACAGCTCTTGAGATCATGTGCAGAGCAGGTAGGTGTATATCGTAACAGTATAATCCAAGATACATCTTAACAAAAAAAAAAAACGTTTTAAAATTCAAGATAGTATACCGATGCTGCCTGTAAAATCTGGTTGTTATCCCCGAGCAACGCGTTGCGGGGGACATGGAAATATCGGGCGTCCATCCGTCTGACCGTCCCTTCTTGATAGCGCTCTCACGTATACAAGTCTTGCCAGATTTTTATGAAACTTATATCATAGGTTTATATTAGCAATGTCTTGGACGAGTTTGAAAATCAGTGTCGATCATATATTTGTAAAGAGTTATGCCCCTTGGAAACATTAATTATATGAAAAAATGCATTGTAAGCGCTCTCATGTGTACAATTCTTGCCAGAATTTTATGAATTTTATATAATTGGTTTCTATCAGCAATGTCTTGGACGAGTTCGAAAATCAGTGTCGATCAATTATTTTTAAAAGTGTTATGCCCCTTAGAAACATTGATTATATGGAAAATTGCATTGTTAGTGCTCTCATGTATACACTTCTTGCCAGAATTTTATGAAACTTATATCATAGATTTGTATTAGCAATGTCTTTTACGAGATTTAAAATCAATGCTAATCAATTATTTTTTAAAGAGTTATGCCATTGGAAATATTCATTATATGGAACGTTGACGTGTGAGCGCTATAATGTGTACTTGTCAGATTTTTATGAAATTTATATTTTAAGTTAATAAATAAATTTGGTGTTTTTACTGTCTTCTGATTGGTTAAATTTTTATACGCCCGTCAAAATTTTGACGGGACGTATTATGGTATACAAATGTCCGGTGTCTGTCCGTCTGTCCGTCCGTCTGTCCGTCTGTCTGTCCGGCGTAAACATGTCGCACCGTAACTTGAATACGACTTATCCAAATTTCATGAAACTTGATATAGTTGTTTCATCTTATGATGGTCAAATGATTTGTATACTTTTTGGTGAAAATAAAATTTAAACTTTTTGAGTTACGGCACTTTGTAACTAAAACAGGGGTGTGTTTTTTTCACATGTCGCACTGTATCTCAAAAACGATTCTTGATTATGGCTTAAAACTTTAAACACTTCTTATTTATATTAATCTTAATATCTGTATACTTGTTGGTGATGATTCAAAATTTTAATTTTGAGTTCTTGAGTATTTTGTAAAAAAGGGGGAGGGTTTTTTTACATGTCGCACCATATCTCAAAAACGATTTATGATTATTGCTTAAAACTTTACACATGTCTTTGTTATATTAATCTAAAGATCTGTATACTTTTTGGTAATGATTCAAAATTTCATTTTTGAGTTATTGAGTATTTTGAAAAAAAGGGGGATGGTTTTTTTACATGGTGTGCCGTATCTCAAAAACAGTTTATGATTATTGCTTCAAACTTTACACACTTCTTTGTTATATTAATCTAAAGATCTGTATACTTTTTGGTGATGATTCAAAACTTTATTTTGGAGTTATTGAGTATTTTGTAAAACAGGGGAGGTTTTTTTACATGTCGCGCTGTATCTCAAAAATAAATTATGATTATTGCTTAAATCTTTACACACTTCTTTGTTATATTAATCTAAAGATCTGTATACTTTTTGGTTTTAATTCAAAATTTTGTTGTAGTGATATTTAGTTTTTTGTAAAAAAAAAACAGGGTTGGGGGTTTCACATGTCCCGCCGTGTCTCAAAAACAATATATGGTTATTGCTTAAAACTTTCTCAGAAACTATTTATGATTATTGCATAAAACTTCCACACAAGACGTAGGGCGTATCATGCGCTCATGGCGCAGCTGTTTATTTAGTATATAGCCATTCATTAAATATCATACATGTATTTGCAGAGTTCGAAAATCAGTGCCGATCAATTCTTTTTAAACATGTTAATAGAGTTTTGCCCCTTGGAAATATTGATTATATGGAAAATTACATTGTTAGCGCTCTTATGTGTACAATTGTCAGATTTTTATGTAATTTATATTATAGGTTTACATCATTATTGTCTCTACAAATTCGAAAATCAGTGCCGATCAATTTTTTTTTTAAGTTATGCCCCTTGGAAATATTAATCATATGCAAAATTGTATTGTTAACGCTTTCGTGCGTACTATCGTGTCAGCATTTTAGACATTGGAACAATCAGAATGCATAAGCTCCAGTAAGCGAATTTGAAATCGAATTTATATTGCGGACAAACTCAATTGTGTGCTTCACAATAGAAAACGGATGATTATATAAACAATATCTTATAAAAAGCAGACCGTTAAAATTTTCTTGTTCTTATTTTATTATTTGTCCTGTACCTGGTTATTCATCAACTATAATTAAAAATCTGGACGATAATCGAAATGTTTTTTTTCGAACTATATGTCGTAACGTACATACGTTTTTTACTGTGGCGACATTAAACATCAACAATCAATCAATCAAATCGGATTAGATATTTTCTCCTTTATAAGTATTGATATTCTGACTGTAATTGTGCTTTTATATAATCCGCTTCGCTATGTTAGTACATGTACTTGTCAAAAACCCTTTTCTGCGAAATGTGTTATCCAAAGACCTAATATACCGTCGGCCAAAATCGATCAATTTGAAACAGAACTTCAAAATACTGACTTATTTAATCTAAAGTACTGCCAGACAATGCACTCAACGACAAAAAGAAGATACCCTTTCCGAATAGTTTAATACTGTGAGCTCGCTGGTACAAATTGGAATAAATTGAATAAAAATCTGAACGGTTCAATGGACACTCATGCTAAATCGATCTCTTAAGACCCAAAATAAGCATCATGTGAATCACATTTCATCAACTGCTTTATAAACAAATGATAAAAAAATTAAGTATTAACAATTCATTTGGAAACTAAACACATACCTTCACGCAGAAGAGGAAATAGCAAACATAGTTTCTTTGGAATTTAAACCAAAGATACAAAACTGGATCGCCCTTCATTGAGTTGGATAGCTCAGTTACATTAGTGTCCTTACAATCAAGGCCCAAGATCACCACACAATCTCTTTCCAAGCTGTTAACACATTTTTAGCGAATAAAGCCTGCTTAGCGATATTGTAGTAGTACTTTTCTGTGGGTTTTGTGAATAAGATGTTGATACTAAAACATAGAAAGATCTGTAGATACAATCTATGTCTCTTCAATCTTGCAATATTAAAAAAAAATACTTTCCTACCGTTTAAACAAGTATATACCAAATTCAAACGTAAAGACAAATTGAAAGCATTAGACTTGTTTTGTTTTATAAATAAGGCAAGGATAAACATTCTTTATAAAAAAATACTCTATTCAAACAATAAATTCTTAAAAGCTGACATTGTCAAAATGCTTGATTTTCTTATTTGTAAAAAAGGGACGAAAGATACTAAAGGGACAGTCAAACTCATAAATCTAAAATAAACTGACGCCATAGCTAAAAATGAAAAAGACAAACAGACACACAATAGTACACATGACACAACATAGAAAACTAAGGACTTTGTAAAATATTTGTCACGTTTTGAGGACGTGTTTTTAAACAATCAATCGCCATTCATATATTGCTCCTTTTCTTGTCGACTTGTTTCTCAATTCATATGAGGCAGACGCTATACAGTAGTTTTTTTTAAAAAGAATGAAAATAAGCTGTGAGTATTCTTTACCTCACGTTTGGCAATATAGATGGTGTTTTCTTACTGAATTATTCAACGTTTTGTAAATATGTTCAACGCAACTGAACCATCGAACATGAAATAAAAATTACTAAAGATACAGTTAAGTCTGCATCATATCTTGACTTTCATCTAAAAGTGGACAATGTGGATCGATTGAGGACAATACGACCATATTATCATAAAAGATGATTTCAGCTTCCCGATGGTGAATTTTCTATAATTTTGACCTCACCTTATCAGCAATAACCATCGTTAATAGCATCTGAAGTATACATTTCTCATACGATATTTAGGAGCTTGCAGCTGCTACTCAGACTTTGTAAGTCGTCATGGGTGTCTGGGGAAAAAAAAAATGAGTCAGGGTTTTATTAAATAATGTCTTGTCCTTTTAAAAAAAAATATCGGAAGTTATCAAATCCAAATAGATCAATTTTCAATGTCAACTTCACAATGGTTGTCTAGAGTTAAAGATTAACCCTTTCACATTCCGTCAAATTGGACGTAAACTCATGGAAAGACACTATCAAAATTCATTCGCATATAGCATTCGCACTAAATCTCACGCAAAGGTCGTTTTATGTCCATTTGAAAGATAATTGATTAAATATTTAAAAAAAAATAATATATCAGAAATTTCGTCTTTTTAAGTCACGTGTTATCTGTCCAAAAGTCACGTGACTTGCGGGAAAAAAGTGAAAAAATCAAAATTCTTGCGAAAAAGGTCATTTGGAGACTTTTTTACGGGCTCATAGGATAGAGTTTTGGTGTCAAAGTAATGGCCCAAATGTTTACCTGCAATACATGCATCATCCACCATTTAAATTGTGACATTTTGACTGCATGCGAATTTAAATGGTGGATGATGCATGCATTGCAGGTAAACATTTACTTAAATGAACAACAGTATGTGTCCTTTTTGAATTCCTGAGATTTCCTGTTCTTTTCCATTTAACCTTATTAATGTGTACGTACGAACAGATTTATGAGTTGTGAAATTCGGTTATCTTCTGTTGCCTCTTAGACGTAACAGAAAACATACGAATTTTACTTTTTGAAAAATTATGTCCAACGTTTTCGGAAAGTAAGTCTGCATTCAAAGCACCATAGATGTAACAAGATACAATCATAGAAAAACACATATCAGTATAACCCAAAGGTAAAACAACAAAAGACAAACCACATACTATAAAAGAGGGGCGAAAAATACAAAAGGGACAGTCAAACTCATAAGACGCTATTATTTAATTAACGGGAAAGGCTACGTTTTCTGCCGGCTTTATGCAATATACATCCAACATAGTACATCAATGAATGACATGCGCACGCTATAAATTTCGTGCGTCAAAAATATTTTTTTGACTTCAATTGTATTCATTTTTTTTAAGGCAGGAATACCCTCTGATCAGTTAATGGTTGTGTCAGAAACGGAAGCCGCATTCATTTATTGTCATCATTTGGCAGGCCGAGAACGTTACCAGATTTAAAAGACGTATCTGAATATATGGTTGTTCAGCTTGGAGGTATTGTGAGGTTCAACATAATATTTATCTATAATGACTCATTTTGAAACTAAGGTTGATTCTCTATAGGCGAGTAATATGAGAGCCAAATTTTACATTTTTAATGCGCCTACCTAACACACGGCTAAATTACATATCACTGGAAAGCTAAGAATGTGTACTTTCTAAATATCTCGGTCGTCAAAAGAAATTATGGTGCATTTTACTTTAAATCGAAGTCAAAGGTCATGGATTCAATTTCAATTCCCGGATACTTCCAGTAGAAAAATCGATTAAAAACAAATGCAAAAACGAAACAATTTTAAAGGAATGCTGTATAACTGTTGGGAAAATATATTAATTAATTTTGGTTGATTTTAACGGTAACGCATGTTACGTAACGTTTTCTATCGGAGTCTTTTGCCAACCATTAAGTCAGACAAATGTATCTGTAGTCGCCCTTGCATTATCTAAATCTTATAATACCTCCCTATCATTTGATTGCACGTAATTACAAACATATATCTGCAAATTTGATATAAAAAATCTGAAACAAAATTTTTGAAGCAAGGGGAAAATATAAAATATGACGTATTTTTAATTGTTTAGAAGTCCCATGATAAGCTGTACATTAAAATTGAGGAAGCGTATGGTCTCCTGTTAGTTTGAAAGCCTGCCAACCGCTTCTAGATCAAACAACCAAAGGGCAGATTTTTTTTTATTATTGTAGTTTTATTATATGTTGAGTCTGGATCATACCGCAATTTCATTTACATCACAGACACTAAATCAGATATGATAAGAGTTCTAACTAACATTACTAAAATGAGTAAAGTGCTACTAGTATATTTATATCCACAAATTGACAATTTTAATATAAAACATCACAAGGAAAATATGATTACTCATTGTACGTCAAACTGTGTTTGATTTTTACTTTATTCGGCCGCCGTGAATCTTGAGATATCAAATTAATCAAACAACACTTGACAAAGTAGTTTGTACTCTTCTTAAATTACGCTAGTGATGACGTTCGGCTTCTTTGGCACTAAGTACTACTTTTTTTAGCTCACCTGACCTGAAAGGTCAAGTGAGCTTTTCTCATCACTTGGCGTCCGGCGTCCGTCGTCCGTAAACTTTTACAAAAATCTTCTCCTTTAAAATGTAACCAAACTTGGCCACAGTCATCATTGGGGTATAAAGATTGCCGCCATGGCTAAAAATAGAACATAGGGGTAAAATGTAGATTTTGGCTTATAACTCTGAAACCAAAGCATTTAGAGCAAATCTGACAAGGGGTTACATTGTTAAATAGGTCAAGATCTATCTGACCTGAAATTTTCAGACAAAACAGACAACCCGTTGTTGGGTTGCTGCCCAAGAATTAGTAATTTTAAGGACATTTTGTAGTTTTTGGTTATCATCTTGAATATTATTATAGATAGAGATAAACTGTAAACAGCAATAATGTTCAACACAGTAAGATTGAATTAAAAATTGGGAATGGACATGTGGAATTTGTCAAAGAGACACCGACACCAACCCGTTCGAAAAGCAGGCAACCACCGAAGACCACCAATGGGTTATCTATGCAGCAAGAAACTCCCAAACCCGGAGGTGTTCTTCACCTGGCCCCTAAACAAAAATGTACTATTTTGAAATGATAATGGACGTTATACTAAGCTTCGAAATATACTAAAGAAATTAGAATAAGAAATCATACAAAGGCCAGAGACTCCTGACTTGGGACAGGCGCAAATTGCGGCGGGGTTAAACATGTTTTTTGATTTTTGAAATCTCAACCCTCCCCCTATACCTATACAATGCGTGAACAGATCAAATCTTGTAGAAAATTGGATGACATCATACCGGCCCGATGTTGCCTTTTAACCAACCAAAGTCATACGGAGAACTTTTATTGTTTCTGTATACGTAGTTAGGTCGACAATGTCTTGTATAAAATTTTGACCACCAGAAGAAAAATAATGCAATGTAGAATGTATGCCCCATTTCCAATTTTTCTAATCTCCTGATCAGTCAAACTTGTAAATAGTTATCAAAGGTGTGTCCATAAATACGGTACATTTGTAATGATAAACCTAAATGAAAAAGAGTAAAACAAAAATTATAGATAATATACATTCTACTAAAGCCATACATCTACGAACTTTGTCAATAGGAATATCGTACGCTTTATTAACTGCCGCAGATGTGCCATCATCCAAAAGACAATACAGAAATGTTTCTAAAGCAGGTGGCATAATTTCAATGGCATAATCCAGTGAAATGTTTTAAGATAATGGATATTCATCTGATTGGATAACAACCTTACCCTATATCTGCTTCCGTAAAATACTAGTAGCTGCATAAAGTGCTAGCAACCAGTTTCGCAGTCACTGATTTGACAGACTGTATATCACAGTCATTTTAAACGGGTAATTTACCGTCATTACGGCATAAGACAAAATTATAGAGCTACTGTATACAATATTGGATGTACCTTGGCCTTGTTGAGGCTGTATACATGTAACTATAAATTGACCGTATATTTTTAGTTTTTGTTGAAGCTGATGATATGTTGTGTAGTTTTCTCGGTGGCGATCCTCGGGCAGAAATTAAGCCCGGTTAACTGATTAAGTAATTAAAGTTGTTAACCAGAACACTTCCTTGTGTACAGGCACGTCATCTTTAATCGTCGAAATGTTAGTAAAAGCTTTTTTATGTTCAGAATTAAATAGCTCTTTACTTTCTGATTTCAAAATTTGTAGCCAATATTTAGCGATGCAAGCTCGATGGTAT
This sequence comes from Mytilus edulis, assembly GCA_019925275.1. Lineage (NCBI taxonomy): Eukaryota > Metazoa > Mollusca > Bivalvia > Mytilida > Mytilidae > Mytilus > Mytilus edulis. The sequence goes on along the minus strand of CM034358.1, from coordinate 6,643,033 downwards.
AAAGATTTAATGGTAAAATTATCATGAGTTATTTTGTAAATCAGATCATTGTAGAAGATATATGTAGTAACGGTCAATACAGCGTGAGGTTGCTCCTCAGAGGATACCTTATGAAGTTGTGTAACTTGCTTATAGGCTTTATACATTTGCAAAATATACAAACAGACAAAACAGAAGATGATAGGTTGTACTCACTATTGCAATATTTATAGCAACTCTTATGATTTTTTGTATTTTCAAATGGGATGTTTTCATATTTTTTTTCATATTCATCGACCAATCTTCTGTAAACTTTATCTTTTCGATTTCCCACTGCGGCAATACAACTGTATCTTCATTTAAGTGTTAAACTACATAGTTTCTATGTAGTAAATACATGTCAGACAATGAATAGTTTTTGCTTTTTAGCATAGGAAGGGTTTCATTGTGAACTGGACTGTGAACATTTGACACGACTCGGAAGATTTTCTACAATTTTCCGATACGATTCCTTATTAAGAAAGGGGTAAATTCTACAGAACTCAAAAACTATGTTTTACTTTGATTTGATCTTAATTTCGGACGATTTTATATCTATTAAAGCTACACCGAAGTTAAAGATAGAAATAGAATCGTTTAAATATGATTTATCGTACTCTAATAGCACTATTAAGTACACGGAAATTGACTAATATATTCAATAAAATAACGATAACGAAATAAATAAGGGATTCCGGAAACGATAGTGATTTTACCCAACATCATAAAATTACAGAAATTCGTGATTTTAAGAAATGTTGAGATAAAGTCTTGATCTTGAATGAAAAAACGATAACTGATGAGTAATTTGGTGTGTTCTAAAACGGATAGAGTGCAAAAACTTTTAATAAAGAATTAATTGTAGATCCGAAAAGTTCAGGATAATGAAAATTGTCGTACAAAATGTCAAATATTTACACATGTTAGAAGGAATGCAGAAGCATCCGGACTTACAGTTGTAAATATTGTTTTTCAATATTTTAAGAATCTTATTCACTTAATTATTCTGTCTAAAAGAAGAGATACGACCAATTTCCTTTGCTTGAAAAACATGTCGTAATTTATAATTTTCAACTTATTTCTGAAATAAACGTCAATTTTACAAAAACTGCACCGTACGATTTTGTGACGACCGGGCAAAAATCAAAATTAAATCATTATTCTTTCATTTAAAAAAGAAATTAGCCTAGTGTTAGGTGGGTGCATTAAAGTCCTTAACTAGACTTCTTTTTCAAATATTACACTCGCCTACTACTCTTTATTGATATTTATTCAACAATTAGATCTTAGAACTCATCATTCAGTTTCGAGATAACAGAGCTATGAGTCAATATGAAGATATGCATGTGCATAATTTAATTGATAATAATACGATGCATATTTCACTGAAGTACAGTGTTAATTCGACTACGGTGAATAATTTGTTAACTTTAAAAGTTTTGTTTGTTTCCTTCCTATATGTTTGTCATTTATGAGGTAAGACCAGCCAATTGGCGAAGATCATTTATTGCCTTTATGTTTTTTTGTGCTGTTATAAGTCCCCTACCGACGAAGTCGAAGGGGACTTTAGGTTTCACTCTGTCCGTCTGTCTGTCCGTCTGTTCGTCCGCCTGTCCATCCGTCAGTCCGGCAAATCAGTTTTCCACGTTTTTCTTCGTTCTTGAAGATATTGATTTTATATTTGGTATATAGTTTTTAGCTCACCTTTCCTAAAAGGAAATGTGAGCTTTTGCCATCACTTGGCGTCCGTCGTCGTCCGTCGTCGTCGTCCGTCCGTCGTCGTCGTCCGTCCGTCGTCGTCGTCGTAAACTATTTCAAAGATCTTCTCCTCTGAAACTACTGAACCAATTACAACCAAACTTTAGCTGAATGATCCTTAGGGTATCTGGGATAAAGATTGTGTTTTATTTTCCATTTTGTGAAAAACACGGCCGCCATGGCTAAAAATAGAACATGGGGGTAAAATGCAGTTTTTGGTTTATATCTCAAAAACGAAAGCATTTAGAGCAAATCTGACTGGGTAAAAATGTTCATTAGGTCAAGATCTATCAGCCCTGAAATTTTCAGATGAATCAAACAACCCATTGGTGGGTTGCTGCCACTTAATTGGTAATTTTAAGGAAATTTGGCAGTTTTTGGTCATTATCTTGAATATTATTATAGATAAAGATAAACTGTAAACAGCAAAAATGATCAGCAAAGTAAGATCTACAAATAAGTTAAATGACCAAAATTGTCAATTGACCCCTTAAGGGGTTATTGTCCTTTAATGACAAATTTTCACAATTTGTTCATCATATTTGCTAACTTTAAAAAATCTTCTCCTCTAAAACTACTCAACCAAACTTCAACTGAATGATCAGTAGGGTGTATAATATAAAGTTTGTGTTTTATTTTCTATTTCGTCAAAAAACATGGCCGTCATGGTTTTTGGCTTATATCTCAAAAACTCCAGCATTTAGAGCAAATAAGACAAAAAGTTAAAGTATTTATTAGGTCAAGGTCTACCTGTCCTGACATTTTCAGCTGAATTGGGTAACTGGTTTTTCAGGTATAATGCCCCTGAGTTGATGATTTTAAAGAAATTTTGCAGTTTTTGGTTAATATCTTGAATATTATTATAGATACAGATAAACTGTTAATAGCAAAAATGTTAAGTAAAGTAAGATCTACAAATAAGTCAATTTGACCAGAATTGTCAATTGACCCCTTAAGGAGTTATTGCCCTTTAAAGACTTTTTTTCACAATTTGTTCATCATGTTGACTTACTTTAAAAAATCTTCGCCTTTGAAACTGCTGTATCAATTTCAGCCAAACTTAGGCTAAATGAGTTTCAGAGTATCTAGTATAAATTTTATATTTTATTTCCTTGTATGTCAAGAAACATAGCTCCTATGGCAGCTCCTATGGCTAAAATAGAACATAGGTGAAAACGATTTTTTTTTTGCTTTTGAAGAAAATAGGACGATTCAAAGAACATTTAAATAAATTGAAAAGCCAAAATAATCATTGATGAGAGATTTAACCAAAAAAATTAAGGTGAGCGATTCAGGCTCTTGAGAGCCTCTTGTATCTTAACAAGTTGTAGATCAAATTCGAATTTTGTTCCGGTCTGATGATTTAGTTCAGAGTTATCATGGTCCATATCTAATGTTAGAGTACTACATTTTGTATATAAACCATTATTCTGTACAAAGGGATATAACTCATTTTCTAAAAGACATTCTTTGGTAAATTGTTTGAAGAATTTTTTTACAGGATTCTTTTTTATTTTGTATAAACTAATTTTCTGAATGCTATATGGGCCATTTTAAAAAAAATTAGGCAAAAGTGTGACATGGGGGGTCCAATTTCAAACTCAATATTTTGTATTTCTTTTTGTCTTACCCTATTACCGATACTTTAAATTTTATAATTCCAAAGTTTCAGGCAGAATGAAACAGACACATTGAATAATCTTAAATTTTAATAACATACATCTCAAAAAATTTGAACAGAAACCATACTACAGTGAGAAAACCTGCACAACACACAAGAAAACAACTGCCACAAAACCCAAATGCTTGGACGAGTACTTTGAAACACATCATAAAAAATGCTACACCAAGAAGAAAGGGCCTTCTAGACGAGATCATTCATAAGCATTTGGGTTTTGTGGCAGTTGTTTTCTTGAGTGTTGTGGAGGTTTTCTCACTGTAGATCTTGAATCTGACAGTCACAGATCTGTTCTCATTTGAATTTTTGAGCTGTTTTTGTTCGATTCTAAGTCCTTATTCAACCCAACTTCTTTTTCATCTTTCTTCCTTTTTTTCTACTGTTTCTCTGCCACTTCCTTTGTTTTTCTTTATATTGTTTATCAAATTTGGAATTCAAAGTTCTTCTTTCTTTAAGCCTTTTTTTGTTAGCTTGGTTTTATAGGTTTTTATTTTGTTAAAGATGGTCCAACTTCCTCTGATCATCTTTTAATTTCACATTCAGCCAGTATTTGCGGGTTCTCTCTTTCGAAGTCTCTTTTTTTTTATTGATTTCTTCTAAAGAATTTTGCCCTGCTTATTTCAGCAAATCTAGTAGATGTTTTAAGGAATGGAAGTTTTACCAAAAGTTTCTTCATTTTACTAGCTGTCTTTCAATTATCTGTCCTAAAAATAAAGCTAATTTTCATATTTTTCTTAAATTGTTAAATTCATGTCAGGAGTGTGACAAATTACATCTGAATGGTTAATCCTTGAAACATCTTTCAATATACCATTTTAAATCAAAATAATTGTTCTATTTTGTACAAAATTCATTTCCTCACTTTCCTATATGATATTATAGTTGTATACACTTATTTTCTTTGATAAATTTGCATTACTGTGCACAAAAAATAGAAAAATGACTAATTAAAACTTATTGTGCCAAAACAATCATGATAATTAACACATTTAAGAGGTAAATGATAGGAATATCACTTGGTTTTAACATTTCTAACACAAAGAAACTTGTGGAACTTGTCCTTGTGAAATTATGAATTGACAGAAAATGCCTTAAAAAAGCGTCACACTCCTGACATATATAATGCACTCCCACATCTATGATATAAACATATCACAGTTGTAATAATTTTTTTTCTTCTCTTTGGAATAGCCACTTCTGAAAAAAAAGAAGAAGAAAATATTTAAGTCCTATGCATTCTTTGGTAGATGTTTAAAGACAGTTGTCACACTCCTGACATTTTTGGGTGCCTCTCTTTGGTGTCCATTAAAACAATAAAATATGTGATTTAGAGCACCAACATACCCTTAATTATAGTGCTAATATACCATTACAAACTTATTTCACATACTAAAATTATTGGACTTTAAAACATGGTTACAAGGAAGCTTTAATTTTAAAAGTGTCATTTTTTGAAAGACTTTCTTTTTTGTACATACCTTCACAATAAAGGTCAGTGTTTACTTATTTTAAAATTTTATTGGACAAAATTACAAAAATATTTAAGTCTAATAATGTAACAACTACCAAAAATATTTCAGTTTAGCATAAAAACGATCCACTTTTTTCAATACTACTTTGAAAATTTCTAATTTTTTAATTGTCACGCTAAAAGCGTCACACTCCTGACAAAAATGGCCTGTTTTTAAAATATTTCTCTGAAATGGTTTGAGATATCTTCATGAAACTTGGCAGCAAGCTAGCCCTGACTATCCTGCATTTTATAACACCTGTGTCATAATTCTAAACTTAACTAATATAAAAATATACCACAAAAAGTAAAAATCCTCATTGTTTTTGAAATGGCCCATATATATATAAAAGATAATTAAGTGAAATCCTTTAATTAGATAATAATCTATTTTTATAAAGATATATATTTCATTACATTACATTGTGTATAAATACAAGTTGTTGACATTTTATAGATAATCTATATTAGTTTGTGACAAATGATAGAAAAAATATTTGGAACTATAAATTATATTTGATTATAATTTGAAAATAGATATACATTGTATTAAATCGTATCTAATTTTAGAGAACTATTAGTCATATATAATGTTAGAGCGTTTTCCACACCTTTTTCATCATGCTTGACGATATTGATTGATAATTTGTATGTTGTTTTATCATGACAAGTTACAGATCAAGGTCAAATTAATTTTTGTTTCGGTCTGACAATTTTGTGCAGAGAGTTATGGTCCTTGGACTTGAAAAATTCACTGATATGATAAGTTTTTCACACTGTTTTTAGTCCTACTTGAAGATATTGACTTTTTGTTTACACCATGACAAGTTATAGAACAAGTTAGCATTTTGTTCCAGTATAATGTACCCGGTAGGGGAGTATGTATTGCCATGCAATACTCTCAGAATGCTTGTTTTTTTTTATTAAAGAAACTTTCTTATAAACGTGAAACCCAGTATGTCTAACTCATGTATGCAATAGTATATTAATGAAAATAATATGAGATTTATTTGAGTGTTGGTGTGTGTTTAAAATGCGTTTCTGTTTAAAAAGAAAAATTAATTAGGTCATTTAAGCAATTCCTAGGAAAACACGTACTACACAAATTTCAACAAATGGAGTTCTAAATAATCAGAATGCCAAATGTTTTGATAACATAACTTATAGAATAGTAAAAACTTTTATAAATCATAAATTATTCTTACCTGTTGGGTTAAATGACGATACTTTTTATAATATTTTATTTGTGGCCTAATTTTAATGTTACCGTTATTTCCTAATATTAGGTTCCTTTGCTGACATAACAGTCCTCAAGAAAGATAATAATCAAGTGATAGAAAAATTTCGGACAACAGGCAATGAGTGCGATGACTCATTACCATATGAAACCTTTTTGAAATTTTTAATTGGAATATTTGGTTCGCAATTACTGACGTCACTACGAAAAGAAGAGCCTTCTGCCCTTACAGAATTAGAGAGACAATTCAAATTTGGTGTAAAAAGGAAGGGTGACGGAAAACGAAATGGCAAATTTTACTTTAAATTTCCATACTGTACTCTTGATTCTTTCTGCGAGAAATACTTTGCTGAAGATCTAAGTAAAGTAATTTGTAGTTCTATATATGGCAATGACATTAGTCTGTTAAGACCTTTTATGGGAATTAATAAGGATTTATTCCACACATTTTACAAGCCAACGATTGACAAGATTATATACCTGATGGAAAACGTGTTTGCAGATTATAGAGATTCACATGAAGTAACGGCTATCGTCATGGTTGGCGACTTATCGGAATGTATTTTAGTTCAAGAAGCTGTGAGACAAACGTTTTCCAAGAAAAACATCATTATACCGGACGATCCTAAACTAGCAGTAGTACATGGAGCAGTTGTATGTGGTCATCAGCTTTGCGAGTACAAGCAGATTTCATCGTCTGAGGTGAGAAAATTATTTATTAGTCCCATACCGACTAAGTCGAAGGGAACTATAGGTTTGCACTCCGTCCGTCCGTCTGTCTGTCTGTCTGTTTGTCGGTCTGTCTGTCTGTCAGTTTGTCCGGCAAATCAGTTTTCCACACTTTTTTCTTCATACTTGAAGATATTGATTTGATATTTAGTATATTGTTTTATCATGACAAGTTACAGATCAAGTTCGAATTCTGTTCTGGTCTGATGATTTTGTGCAGATTCATGGTCCTTGGACTTACAAAATCCACTTAAATAATCAGTTTTCAACACTTTATTTCGTCATGCTTTAAGATATTGACTAGATATTTGTTATATAGTTTACACCGTGACAAGTTAGAGATCAAGTTTGAATTTTGTTCCAATACAATGAATTTTAAATAGGTAGGGGACTATGTATTGCCATGCAATACTCACAAAATTCGTGTTTGTGTTCTATCGTTGACGTATTTTACAAAAGAAAATAAAAGTTTATGTTTGCTGGATATGTGAAAATTCAGAATTAAAAACACCTGTGTCGAAGAAACATTTACAAATGAAAACAAAAACATACAAAAAACATTAGAAATTTAGAGTAAAGTTGAGTTTATTCCGATAACCTTTGTGAATACAATGGTATGCAGAAAACAAAAATAACAAAGTCACCCTCTGGTGAAACATGAGGTTTTCATAGAAATATTTAAGCATGCAGAGGAGAACAGTGTTACGATTTTCAAAAATTGACAAACATCTTTATAATAAGTAATCACCTAATTTGCCCAAATCCTGTGAAAAAGTCTATATGAGACAGTAAAAGATACACTGTAGCCATCACATGCATCAGAATAAAAAAATGGATCTTCATCTTAGCAGATGTAAAGCCCTATGACAGTTTAAATATAACATGTATAATGTTGAATTTATGGAAGGTCTGGTTGTGATTTCTGCTTACGTTGAGGGTTTTTGTGTGAAACATATAGCAGGAAAAAGAGATAAAAAAATATTACTGAATACTGTGGGTTCCAAATTTCGTGGATTGAGGAAAACTTACACTTCCGTGGATATTTTATTTCGTAGTTTTGCTAAAGTCTGAATATAAGTCTATGGAAAAAAAAAATAATAAGTTGAGCATTTAAATTAGTGATTCACCTGTACCCACAAATTCCACGAAAATTGGTATTTAACGAAAAATAATGAATCCTCGGTACTTGTAACAGATCTACGAAAATACAATCATAGCCTTTGTTCGTAGGAACATTGATGATTCCAGACTAAAAAGATCCCGAATCCCATCGAACGGAATAAGAACAGCACACATTACACTACAAAAACATGAAGCTCAGTATACGGATGATTCAATAAAACTAGTATGTTGTCGACCTCATGCCTACCAGGAACCAGCATCTTACACAATGTAAAGAATTTGACGAAAATGTTTTTTTAGTTAAGCTTGTCGAGCCGTATACAACAATTTAGGTCATTCCACATCGTTTAAAAGGACGGGTGATAGCTTATAAGCTTCCAAACACGTATCGATAAGCTGAATCTACAGGACACTTATTTGAAACGACCACGGTCACCATCATTATTAACCTCTGAATTTGAAGGAAGCAGTAAAGGCAATATGAGACTTGAAATAGAAAATTCAGATTAAGGACATCATCATTGTTATATGCCCAAATTAGGCCGGGTACGGCATTCTTATGTTCATTAAATCCATCGGGTAATCAACTCTAAAAAACAGATACATCCTGTGAAAAAGAGAAACGAACGGCATGCACGAATGGAAGGATGAGGAACTGAAGCCAGTTTACAACCACTTACTCTTCTCGGTATGAACTATATATATATATCAGAGATCCTTGTTTAATTCCTACGACAAGGTAATACCTCCCGAAACGAAAGCTTATTTTTATAAGCTAGAGTTAGAGGAGGGGATAAGGTCTCTGCGCAATGCTAGGCGGTGTTGTCGTAGAAGTTAGAAATAAAAAGTACAGATTCAAGCCCGGCGCCGGGGAGGAAGTTACGAATCAAATCTACTCAAACATCGTTAGGTTGATTTTCTAGGCACTTTATATATATATACCAAAAATTTGCGAAAGCAAATTTACAGATCTAACATTGTTAGGTTGATGTTTAGACGAGTTGTATATACATTATGTACACAGCCATGTATCACCATCATTGATGGCGATCCGATGGATACATCTGTTGTAGGGTTGTCACTGACTCAGACGTACTTATGAATATAATTATTTTCTGTGACTGTATCTTACATTAATTTGTAGGATCCTTTACTATAGATAATTTAGCTGATCTGTAACAATAACATCTTCATGCCTTATATATCATGTGCTGTAGTACGCCGCTAGATTAAAACTGACGTGGAAAGGTAACATATGGCCACCGAAAGCTCTTTTTTTAGAGAGCCCAGGTGGTCGTGTGGTCTAGCGGGACGGCTGCAGTGCAGGCGATTTGGTGTCACGATATCACAGTAGCATGGGTTCGAATCCCGGCGAGGGAAGAACCAAAAATTTGCGAAAGCAAATTTACAGATCTAACATTGTTAGGTTGATGTTTAGACGAGTTGTATATACATTATGTACACAGCCATGTATCACCATCATTGATGGCGATCCGATGGATACATCTGTTGTAGGGTTGTCACTGACTCAGACGTACTTATGAATATAATTATTTTCTGTGACTGTATCTTACATTAATTTGTAGGATCCTTTACTATAGATAATTTAGCTGATCTGTAACAATAACATCTTCATGCCTTATATATCATGTGCTGTAGTACGCCGCTAGATTAAAACTGACGTGGAAAGGTAACATATGGCCACCGAAAGCTCTTTTTTTAGAGAGCCCAGGTGGTCGTGTGGTCTAGCGGGACGGCTGCAGTGCAGGCGATTTGGTGTCACGATATCACAGTAGCATGGGTTCGAATCCCGGCGAGGGAAGAACCAAAAATTTGCGAAAGCAAATTTACAGATCTAACATTGTTAGGTTGATGTTTAGACGAGTTGTATATACATTATGTACACAGCCATGTATCACCATCATTGATGGCGATCCGATGGATACATCTGTTGTAGGGTTGTCACTGACTCAGACGTACTTATGAATATAATTATTTTCTGTGACTGTATCTTACATTAATTTGTAGGATCCTTTACTATAGATAATTTAGCTGATCTGTAACAATAACATCTTCATGCCTTATATATCATGTGCTGTAGTACGCCGCTAGATTAAAACTGACGTGGAAAGGTAACATATGGCCACCGAAAGCTCTTTTTTTAGAGAGCCCAGGTGGTCGTGTGGTCTAGCGGGACGGCTGCAGTGCAGGCGATTTGGTGTCACGATATCACAGTAGCATGGGTTCGAATCCCGGCGAGGGAAGAACCAAAAATTTGCGAAAGCAAATTTACAGATCTAACATTGTTAGGTTGATGTTTAGACGAGTTGTATATACATTATGTACACAGCCATGTATCACCATCATTGATGGCGATCCGATGGATACATCTGTTGTAGGGTTGTCACTGACTCAGACGTACTTATGAATATAATTATTTTCTGTGACTGTATCTTACATTAATTTGTAGGATCCTTTACTATAGATAATTTAGCTGATCTGTAACAATAACATCTTCATGCCTTATATATCATGTGCTGTAGTACGCCGCTAGATTAAAACTGACGTGGAAAGGTAACATATGGCCACCGAAAGCTCTTTTTTTAGAGAGCCCAGGTGGTCGTGTGGTCTAGCGGGACGGCTGCAGTGCAGGCGATTTGGTGTCACGATATCACAGTAGCATGGGTTCGAATCCCGGCGAGGGAAGAACCAAAAATTTGCGAAAGCAAATTTACAGATCTAACATTGTTAGGTTGATGTTTAGACGAGTTGTATATACATTATGTACACAGCCATGTATCACCATCATTGATGGCGATCCGATGGATACATCTGTTGTAGGGTTGTCACTGACTCAGACGTACTTATGAATATAACTATTTTCTGTGACTGTATCTTACATTAATTTGTAGGATCCTTTACTATAGATAATTTAGCTGATCTGTAACAATAACATCTTCATGCCTTATATATCATGTGCTGTAGTACGCCGCTAGATTAAAACTGACGTGGAAAGGTAACATATGGCCAACGAAAGCTCTTTTTTTAGAGAGCCCAGGTGGTCGTGTGGTCTAGCGGGACGGCTGCAGTGCAGGCGATTTGGTGTCACGATATCACAGTAGCATGGGTTCGAATCCCGGCGAGGGAAGAACCAAAAATTTGCGAAAGCAAATTTACAGATCTAACATTGTTAGGTTGATGTTTAGACGAGTTGTATATATATATATATATATATACAACTCGTCTAAACATCAACCCAACAATGTTAGATCTGTAAATTTGCTTTCGCAAATTTTTGGTTCTTCCCTCGCCGGGATTCGAACCCATGCTACTGTGATATCGTGACACCAAATCGCCTGCAATGCAGCCGTCCCGCTAGACCACACGACCACCTGGGCTCTCAAATAAAAGAGCTTTCGCTGGCCATGTGTTACCTTTCCACGTCAGTTTTAATCTAGCGGCGTACTACAGTACATGATATATAAGGCATGAAGATGTTATTGTTACAGATCAGCTAAATTATCTATAGTAAATGATCCTACAAATTAATGTAAGATACAGTCGCAGAAAATAATTATATTCATAAGTACGTCTGAGTCAGTGACAACCCTACAACAGATGTATCCATCGGATCGCCATCAATGATGGTGATACATGGCTGTGTACATAATGTATATACAACTCGTCTAAACATCAACCCAACAATGTTAGATCTGTAAATTTGCTTTCGCAAATTTTTGGTTCTTCCCTCGCCGGGATTCGAACCCATGCTACTGTGATATCGTGACACCAAATCGCCTGCACTGCAGCCGTCCCGCTAGACCACACGACCACCTGGGCTCTCAAATAAAAGAGCTTTCGCTGGCCATGTGTTACCTTTCCACGTCCGTTTTAATCTAGCGGCGTACTACAGTACATGATATATAAGGCATGAAGATGTTATTGTTACAGATCAGCTAAATGATCTATAGTAAAGGATCCTACAAATTAATGTAAGATACAGTCACAGAAAATAATTATATTCATAAGTACGTCTGAGTCAGTGACAACCCTACAACAGATGTATCCATCGGATCGCCATCAATGATGGTGATACATGGCTGTGTACATAATGTATATACAACTCGTCTAAACATCAACCCAACAATGTTAGATCTGTAAATTTGCTTTCGCAAATTTTTGGTTCTTCCCTCGCCGGGATTCGAACCCATGCTACTGTGATATCGTGACACCAAATCGCCTGCACTGCAGCCGTCCCGCTAGACCACACTACCACCTGGGCTCTCAAATAAAAGAGCTTTCGCTGGCCATGTGTTACCTTTCCACGTCAGTTTTAATCTAGCGGCGTACTACAGTACATGATATATAAGGCATGAAGATGTTATTGTTACAGATCAGCTAAATTATCTATAGTAAAGGATCCTACAAATTAATGTAAGATACAGTCACAGAAAATAATTATATTCATAAGTACGTCTGAGTCAGTGACAACCCTACAACAGATGTATCCATCGGATCGCCATCAATGATGGTGATACATGGCTGTGTACATAATGTATATACAACTCGTCAATATCAACCCAACAATGTTAGATCTGTAAATTTGCTTTCGCAAATTTTTGGTTCTTCCCTCGCCGGGATTCGAACCCATGCTACTGTGATATCGTGACACCAAATCGCCTGCAATGCAGCCGTCCCGCTAGACCACACGACCACCTGGGCTCTCAAATAAAAGAGCTTTCGCTGGCCATGTGTTACCTTTCCACGTCAGTTTTAATCTAGCGGCGTACTACAGTACATGATATATAAGGCATGAAGATGTTATTGTTACAGATCAGCTAAATTATCTATAGTAAAGGATCCTACAAATTAATGTAAGATACAGTCACAGAAAATAATTATATTCATAAGTACGTCTGAGTCAGTGACAACCCTACAACAGATGTATCCATCGGATCGCCATCAATGATGGTGATACATGGCTGTGTACATAATGTATATACAACTCGTCTAAACATCAACCCAACAATGTTAGATCTGTAAATTTGCTTTCGCAAATTTTTGGTTCTTCCCTCGCCGGGATTCGAACCCATGCTACTGTGATATCGTGACACCAAATCGCCTGCACTGCAGCCGTCCCGCTAGACCACACGACCACCTGGGCTCTCAAATAAAAGAGCTTTCGCTGGCCATGTGTTACCTTTCCACGTCAGTTTTAATCTAGCGGCGTACTACAGTACATGATATATAAGGCATGAAGATGTTATTGTTACAGATCAGCTAAATTATCTATAGTAAAGGATCCTACAAATTAATGTAAGATACAGTCACAGAAAATAATTATATTCATAAGTACGTCTGAGTCAGTGACAACCCTACAACAGATGTATCCATCGGATCGCCATCAATGATGGTGATACATGGCTGTGTACATAATGTATATACAACTCGTCTAAACATCAACCCAACAATGTTAGATCTGTAAATTTGCTTTCGCAAATTTTTGGTTCTTCCCTCGCCGGGATTCGAACCCATGCTACTGTGATATCGTTACACCAAATCGCCTGCACTGCAGCCGTCCCGCTAGACCACACTACCACCTGGGCTCTCAAATAAAAGAGCTTTCGCTGGCCATGTGTTACCTTTCCACGTCAGTTTTAATCTAGCGGCGTACTACAGTACATGATATATAAGGCATGAAGATGTTATTGTTACAGATCAGCTAAATTATCTATAGTAAAGGATCCTACAAATTAATGTAAGATACAGTCACAGAAAATAATTATATTCATAAGTACGTCTGAGTCAGTGACAACCCTACAACAGATGTATCCATCGGATCGCCATCAATGATGGTGATACATGGCTGTGTACATAATGTATATACAACTCGTCAATATCAACCCAACAATGTTAGATCTGTAAATTTGCTTTCGCAAATTTTTGGTTCTTCCCTCGCCGGGATTCGAACCCATGCTACTGTGATATCGTGACACCAAATCGCCTGCACTGCAGCCGTCCCGCTAGACCACACGACCACCTGGGCTCTCAAATAAAAGAGCTTTCGCTGGCCATGTGTTACCTTTCCACGTCAGTTTTAATCTAGCGGCGTACTACAGTACATGATATATAAGGCATGAAGATGTTATTGTTACAGATCAGCTAAATTATCTATAGTAAAGGATCCTACAAATTAATGTAAGATACAGTCACAGAAAATAATTATATCATAAGTACGTCTGAGTCAGTGACAACCCTACAACAGATGTATCCATCGGATCGCCATCAATGATGGTAATACATGGCTGTGTACATAATGTATATACAACTCGTCTAAACATCAACCCAACAATGTTAGATCTGTAAATTTGCTTTCGCAAATTTTTGGTTCTTCCATCGCCGGGATTCGAACCCATGCTACTGTGATATCGTGACACCAAATCGCCTGCACTGCAGCCGTCCCGCTAGACCACACTACCACCTGGGCTCTCAAATAAAAGAGCTTTCGCTGGCCATGTGTTACCTTTCCACGTCAGTTTTAATCTAGCGGCGTACTACAGTACATGATATATAAGGCATGAAGATGTTATTGTTACAGATCAGCTAAATTATCTATAGTAAAGGATCCTACAAATTAATGTAAGATACAGTCACAGAAAATAATTATATTCATAAGTACGTCTGAGTCAGTGACAACCCTACAACAGATGTATCCATCGGATCGCCATCAATGATGGTGATACATGGCTGTGTACATAATGTATATACATCTCGTCAATATCAACCCAACAATGTTAGATCTGTAAATTTGCTTTCGCAAATTTTTGGTTCTTCCCTCGCCGGGATTCGAACCCATGCTACTGTGATATCGTGACACCAAATCGCCTGCAATGCAGCCGTCCCGCTAGACCACACGACCACCTGGGCTCTCAAATAAAAGAGCTTTCGCTGGCCATGTGTTACCTTTCCACGTCAGTTTTAATCTAGCGGCGTACTACAGTACATGATATATAAGGCATGAAGATGTTATTGTTACAGATCAGCTAAATTATCTATAGTAAAGGATCCTACAAATTAATGTAAGATACAGTCACAGAAAATAATTATATTCATAAGTACGTCTGAGTCAGTGACAACCCTACAACAGATGTATCCATCGGATCGCCATCAATAATGGTGATACATGGCTGTGTACATAATGTATATACAACTCGTCTAAACATCAACCCAACAATGTTAGATCTGTTGGTTCTTCCCTCGCCTGGATTCGAACCCATGCTACTGTGATATCGTGACATCAAATCGCCTGCACTGCAGCCGTCCCGCGAGACCACACGACCACCTGAGCTCTCAAATAAAAGAGCTTTCGCTGGCCATGTGTTACCTTTCCACGTCAGTTTTAATCTAGCGGCGTACTACAGTACATGATATATAAGGCATGAAGATGTTATTTTTACAGATCAGCTAAATTATCTATAGTAAAGGATGCTACAAATTAATGTAAGATACAGTCACAGAAAATAATTATATTAATAAGTACGTCTGAGTCAGTGACAACCCTACAACAGTTGTTTCCATCGGATCGCCATCAATGATGGTGATACATGGCTGTGTACATAATGTATATACAACTCGTCTAAACATCAACCCAACAATGTTAGATCTGTAAATTTGCTTTCGCAAATTTTTGGTTCTTCCCTCGCCGGGATTCGAACCCATGCTATTGTGATATCGTGACACCAAATCGCCTGCACTGCAGCCGTCCGGCTAGACCACACGACCACCTGGGCTCTCAAATAAAAGAGCTTTCGCTGGCCATGTGTTACCTTTCCACGTCAGTTTTAATCTAGCGGCGTACTACAGTACATGATATATAAGGCATGAAGATGTTATTGTTATATATATACGAGTCTAAATTGAAAACTACGTTCAAACCTATGATTGCGTTGGATAAAAACAGCAATTTTTATACGTGTGCATGTAAAACAAATTTCATTGTAGAAAGGTATAAAAACAGCACAAACAACATTTTCCAAAAGACCAAAAAGTGAAAAAGTATATTTAAGCAAAACTCATTTGACTAACAGGTCGAACAACTGATGTTCTTTAACCCTGCTGACTGACATTGGCGATTGCCAAATAAAAATGATCACAAGATGTAACAAAATGGTTCTTAATATAAATACAATACTAAACAGAAAAAAATTAACTTGTGGCCACGATGTAATGCCACAAACATACGGTGTCAATATTTTTTTAGTACACCAGATCCGGATTTTGACAATAAATGTCTCTTCAGTGATGTTAGGGATCGAAACGGTATTTGGAAGGCCATATAAAAAGTACCCTCATTTTTAGATAGACTCTTGAATTTAAAGAGTCAATATAGGATGAACGGATCATATAAACCGGAGGGAAAATATGATACAAGCCCAAACGAAAAAATATAAACGAGTCTAAATTAAAAACTACGTTCAAACCTATGATTGCGTTGGATAAAAACCGCAATTTTTATACGTGTGCATGTAAAACAAATTTCATTGTAGAAGGGTCCAAAAACAGCACAAACAACATTTCCAAAAGACCAAAAAAGTGAAAACGTATATTTAAACCAAACGCATTTGACTAACAGGTCGAACAACGGATGTTTTTAACCCTGTTGACTGCCATTGGCGATTGCCAAATAAAATTGATCACAAGATGTAACAAAATGGATCTTAATATAAATTTAATACTATATATATATATATATATATATATATAATATATAATATATAAATACGTCTGAGTCAGTGACAACCCTACAACAGATGTATCCATCGGATCGCCATCAATGATGGTGATACATGGCTGTGTACATAATGTATATACACTCGTCTAAACATCAACCCAACAATGTTAGATCTGTAAATTTGCTTTTGCGAAAGCAAATTTACAGATCTAACATTGTTGGGTTGATGTTTAGACGAGTTGTATATATATATATATATATATATAAATTTACAGATCTAACATTGTTGGGTTGATTTTTAGACGAGTTGTATATACATTATGTACACAGCCATGTATCACCATCATTGCTGGTGATCCGGTGGACAAATCTGTTGTAGAGTTGTCACTGACTCATACGTACTTATAAATATAATTATTTTCTGTGACTGTATCTTACATTAATTTGTAGGATCCTTAACTATAGATAATTGAGCTGATCTGTAACAATAACATCTCCATGCCTTATATATCATGTACTGTAGTAAGCTGCTAGATTTAAACTGACGAGAAAAGGTAACACACGGCCACCGAAAGCTTTATTTTTGTGAAGCCCAGGTGGTCGTGTGGTCTAGCGGGACGGCTGCAGTGCAGGCGATTTGGTGTCACGATATCTCAGTATTATGAGTTCGAATCCCGGCGAGGGAAGAACAAAAAATTTGCGAAAGCAAATTTACAGATCTAACATTGTTGGGTTGATGTTTAGACGTATAAGTACGTCTGAGTCAGTGACAACTCTACAACAGATGTTTCCATCAGAAACATCTGTTGTAGAGTTGTCACTGACTCAGACGTACTTATAAATATAATTATTTTCTGTGACTGTATCTTACATTAATTTGTAGGATCCTTTACTATAGATAATTTAATGCTGATCTGTAACAATAACATCTTCATGCCTTATATATCATGTACTGTAGGACGCCGCTAGATTTAAAACTGACGAGGAAAGGTAACACATGGCCAGCGAAAGCTCTATTTTTGTAGAGCCCAGGTGGTCGTGTGGTCTAGCGGGACGGCTGCAGTGCAGGCGATTTGGTGTCACGATATCACAGTAGCATGGGTTCGAATCCCGGCGAGGGAAGAACCAAAAATTTGCGAAAGCAAATTTACAGATCTAACATTGTTGGGTTGACGTTTAGACGAGTTGTATATATATATATATATAAATCATTTGACAACAGTACGATCCTGCACTTCGAGTTGGGAACTTTGCAGAATTTACAAACTAGGCCAGGATAGATTTTGCACGTTCCACGATGGGGCCTTTTATCATTTGGGATAAGATACCTGGTTAAATAATAATTTCTTCCGATTTGGTTCACTAGATACAATTAACTTTTGTCTATCGAAATCGCTACACACGCAAAATCTTCTCAAGAGATACTCTCAGATTCTTCAACTTCAAGAATAACAGCCCTTATTTGTTTCAAGACATTGTTAATGGATTGTGATCAGGATCTCGACCTTGGGCAAATAATGCTCGAACAAGACACAGAAGCGCAAGATCAACACGAGCTCCACTTTTATCATCAGATTCTGACAACTATTAAACAAGACACTCGTGAATGCCATTATATCATTTGAAAAAATTAATAATATATATATATAACACACTGGGGTTTTATAACATGTGCAGTTCTATATCATGTTGTCTTATAATAAACATGTATTAATTATATGGATTAATTCAATTGGCCTCTCACGATGGTAACATAACAATTAATCCATATAATTAATACATGTTTATTATAAGACTACATGATTATAGAACTGCACATGTTATAAAACCCCAGTGTGTTATATATAGATAAAGTCAATGAACTTTAAGCACGTGTAACTGTTCAATTGTCAATCAAGATAAGATAGGCGGAGTCTCTATAAACGTAAACATTGACCAGATGATATAGCAATATCATTACAACCCTCCCTCTTGAGACAAACAATTAATTTAACACAGTTCATTAAGTCACATTGAAAGTCTAGCCAGTTTGTGTTGTATGTTGAATCTAATTAACTACGATAAATATTTACAGACAACATGCAATTGAACGATCATATGAAATTACTTTAGAAAATCACATGTTGATCAATAAAGAAAATAGAGAAAATGTTTTCTCACAGAAGTAGTAAACGTATACCTAATTAAATAATTTTGATGAACAAATTTGGAGAAATAGTGATTAACTATTTAAATAATTTCATACAAACGTAAGGTCAGGATAGACTCTCCTGCCTTTTCCTACTCGCAGAATCTGAGCAAGGGCATTATTCTGTCCCTTACGGCACTACTCAGATTTCCTTAAGAATTTAACACTCCTCTATTAGTCGAGTAGGTTTTTTTGACAGATCTTTCACTTCTTCTAACAGACGATGGTTCTGTAGATTGTTCATCAGTTATATTGTCGTTGTGATTGTTTTCATTTGCTTCTTCTAAAGATGTTTGTTCGATTTTGTCTTCTTTTGTTTTCATTAAATGTTTTCTGTTTCTTTTGAGAGTTTGTCCTTCTGGTGTTTCAATCACATATGAGTTCGGAGTGTTATTATGTTTTACAATATAATTAACGGTACCAATTTTCTTGCACCAGATGCGCATTTCGACAATACATGTCTCTTCAGTGATGCTCGTGTCCAAAATATTACAACAGTTCCTTGGTCCCATTTTCCTTTCGGCTTGTGCTGGAATTGAATAGTGTCATTCGGTTGTAATTCAGGTAATAGTTTTGAACTTTTATCGTAATATTGTGTTTGGTTCATTTTTTGTTGTTTCATTTTGGTTTGCTTGTTCTTCAAATTACCGCATTTTGGTTTCAAACGGTTCTTTATTGTCGGAATAGTTGTCCTCAGTCTTCTATTCATTAAAAGTTGAGCTGGTGAGTCAAGATTTTCCAACGGCGTATTTCTGTATTTTAACATAACAATATACGGATCTTTTCCGTCCTGTTTAGATTTGCTTAGCCTTTTCTTGACGCTTTGAACGAATCTCTCGGCTAATCCATTGGACTGTTGATAGTGTGGACTATACACTGTGTGTGTGAATCCCCATGATTCTTCAAATTGTCGAAATTCAGCTGATACGTATTGCGATCCTGAATCACTTCGGACTTTTGTCGGTATGCCGTGTCTCGCAAAAACGGATTTCATGTGTGTTATAACGCATGACGCACGTATATTCTCTAATTTCGCAATTTCAAAATATCTTGAGTAGTAATCGACAATGATAAGGTAATTGTTATTGTTCCAATAAAAAATATCGGTACCAACTGTCATCCACGGTAGATCCGGACATTCACTATCTGACATCGGCTCTTTTGAGTTTGATCTTCTGCTTTCTAAGCACACACTGCATTTCAAAATAAAATCAGTAATCTGTGCATTAATTCCTGGCCAAAAGATAGAGTCTCTTGCTAATTTTCGGGTTTTTTCTATTCCCAAATGTCCTTCGTGTAGTTTGTTGAGAATATTCTTTCTCATACTCGCTGGTATAATTATCTTTTCTCCTTTTAGAATAATTCCATTTACGTTTGATAATTCATCCCGGAAATTCCAATATTCAAAAACCTCCTTGGGAACATCAGTTTTCTCATCTGGCCAGCCGTCTATTATTAGCCTGGTCAGTGTTTGTAAGGTACCATCCTTTGAAGTTTCTTCCGTTATTTGTTCAAGATTTTTATCAGACATTGATGTATTTCTTATGACCATGCTCATGAAACACTCTATATCATTTTCCACTTCATTATTTGTGTTGATCTTTATCGGCGCTCGCAATAACATGTCTGGAACTATTAAATCCTTCCCTGGTATGTACTTCAGTGAGAAGTCATATTTTTGTAACCTCAGTAACACCCTCTGTAGTCGTGGCGGAGCACACCCTAGAGATTTTCTCACGATCATCTCTAACGGTTTTGGTCAGATTCAACATTTATGTGTTTACCATACGTGTAATCGTTAAATCTTTCCAATCCAAATAGCACACCAAGCAATTCTCTTTCTATGTTGGCATATCTGTTTTCGGCATCTGTCAATGATCTTGATGCATATGCAACTGGTTTATTGTCCTGTATCAACATTGCCCCTAGACCGCATTGGGATGCATCGCAACTTACAGTAACTGGTTTTGATACATCGTAAAAACTTAATACTGGAGTCTTTTAATTTCTCAAATGCTTGTTGTTGTTCATGTGTCCAAATAAATTCATTTTCTTCTTTTAACAGCTTTCTGATAGGCTCTGTAACTGCTGACATATTCGGAACAAACTTTGCTAAATAATCAATTGTCCCTAGTAGTCGTTGTATTCCTTTTTTGTCTGTTGGAGCCGGCATTTCTTTGATAGCCCGTATTTTTTCCTGATCGGGTCTTACTCCATCTGCGCTTAGAGTATGTCCTATGTACGTCACCTCTTTTAATCGAAACTTGCATTTTTCGGCATTTAACGTAAGTCCAACCTCTTGACATCTGTTAAGAACTGAGTGAAGTCTATCAAAGTTATGAGGAGGACAGATTAAAATTGACACTCCGTAAATTTTATGGACACCATCACGAATTGATGGATCCATACGAGGTGTCTTTAACCAAACTAGCTGAGGACATTTTACCATATGGTAGATTGTGGTTTGTCATTAGGTCGTCTAATCTTTTAATTACCAAACGTGACTTATTCCCGATTGTGACTGTTTTGCTGAATGTGAATTCGCATTACTATAAGACGTGTTACGGTACTTGTCTATCCCAAATTCATGTATTTAGTTTAAATGTTTAATGTTATATTTGTAATTCTCATCGGATTTTGTCAAATGTGTTGACGTCTTTTTTATTATATTTAGGAGTTACGGAAAGTAAAATTAATCACTGCTTGTATTAATTATATTTAATTTTGTGCGATAATTTACGTTTGAAGTTGGATTCATAACAAACTGGACATATATATACTATAGTTAATTGCTATTAATAAGTATTGCAATATGCATTGTTTAAATGTAATATCAGTATTTACAGATGGGTGCGGTCCTAACCTTGACAAAAGTTAACTTAGAGTTAACTTGTTGACTGCTTTCTAAGTTAACTTGAGAATTTTTAAGCAGTCAAGCAAGTTAACTTCGTTGTTGGTGGACCAGACCTACGGTCTGCTTTTTTAGGACTGCTGCAGACCTATCGACAAGTCTGCTCCAGACCAGACCTGTGGACAAGTCTGCTTTTGACCAGTCCTGAGGACAGGTCTGCCCCAGACCAGACCTGTGGACAAGTCTGCTTTTGACCAGTCCTAAGGACAGGTCTGCCTCAGACCAGACCTGTGGACAGGTCTGCTCCTGACCAGACCTGAGGACAGGTCTGCTTTTGACCAGACCTGTGGACACGTCTGCTATTGACCAGACCGGAGGACAGGTCTGCTTATGACAGATTATCGTTATAAGAGTTTTCATATCAGACTTGAGCTTTCATTAAAATATGTAAACAACATTCGCATTGTTTTTCCACAGATATCATTTATTATTTACTCGCTAGACTCTACTAGATATTATACAAATGCTCTCTTTTATTTGATATACATGTATTTTTATATAAATAAAAAATGGCTATACGATCACACAGAGTTTTTTTTTATTAGAAGGCGGATAGAAAGGTTATCCAACGCATCGGAACAATATTCTTATATCACGGGATATCGGCAACATTGTCTACGTTACTTCGTTCCCCGTTGTTTACCTGTCCCTTCCTAAATTTTACTTTATGCATAAATTTATACTTGCATGGATATTTCATTGATATTCAACTTGTTTGCATTGGATTTACTATTCTATTTCCCGCAGAATATTCTAACAGAAATTGTACAGTGTCCGTAAGCATACGATGTGGTAAAACTATCAACAATCTCGTCAAATTCGTCAGATTTATCGAGAGATTTGTCATTGCCGATATTTATATGGGACGTCCTAAAATTATACTCAATGCGCACTTTAATGAAATAGTTGCCACTTGACGTTTAACTATAAACAAAATCAATCAACCGACATAATAGATTCCAAGAAGAGAACCTCGTATACTTTTTTTTATTAAATCATTGTAAACAGTACAAATGAATTCAGACATGTCAGTGTTGGTACTTTGATGATGTGGCATAATAGTTTTGTTTTACACGTACACCATCATGAACTCCTATATATGATGTGACTGTTATTATAAATAAAGAGATGAAATTCTGACATTCTCAATTTATTCAGAATATTTTTTGCATTAATGGTTTTCCAATATTATTGATTACGTGTACATTTACGGTCCTACTAAAATGTGAACAGGAGCGCCAGGAGAAGACATTAAGGCCCTCGGTACAATGGTATGCGGGTATATAGATTTGCAAATAAAAGTGCACATATGATCAGTTTTGGTCAAATAGTTTTGTTTTCCAAGTCAGCATGAGGTATTAAAACTACTGAAATTTTGTTACGTATCAATATTTTGAATAAAAGGAGGACACGCTGGTATCCTAAATTTATGCGAACAAAAATTTGTTGTTATTAAATTGCAATATTGCTGTCCATTGTCATGATTATATTATACAATGATTCCTGACATAAAAAATATGGCTGATTAATACTATGCGGGTACATCATGGTGTATATAGATTTACAAATTAAAGTGCACATATGGTCAGTTTTGGTAATGCGGTCAAATAATTTTGTTGTACAAGTCAGCTGGAGGTATCAAAACTACTGAAATTTTGTTACGTATCAATATTTTGAATAAAATGAGGACATGCTGGTATCCTAAATTTATGTGAACAAAAATTTGTTGTTATTATATTGCAATATTGCTGTCCATTGTCATGATTGTATTATACATTGATTCTGGCATAAAAAATATGGCTGATTAACTATGCGGGTATATAGATTTACAAATTAAAGTGCACAAATGGTCAGTTTTGGTGGATGCGGTCAAATAATTTTGTTGTACAAGTCAACTGGAGGTATCAAAACTACTGAAATTTTGTTATGATCAATATTTTGAATAAAATGAGGACATGCTGGTATCCTAAATTTATGCGAACAAAAATTTGTTGTTATTATTTTGCAATATTGCTGTCCATTGTCATGATTGTATTATACATTGAATCCTGACATCAAAAATGTGGCTGATTTACTATGCGGGTATATAGATTTACAAATTAAAGTGCACATATGGTCAGTTTTGAACTTTTGGTGGATGCGGTCAAATAATTTTGTTGTACAAGTCAACTGGAGGTATCAAAACTACTGAAATTTTGTTACGTATCAGTATTTTAAGTAAAAAGAGGACATGCTGGTACCCTTAATTTAGGCGAACAAAAATTTGTTGTTATTATATTGCAATATTGCTGTCCATTGTCATGATTGTATTATACATTGAATCCTGACATAAAAAATATGGCTGATTAACTATGCGGGTATATAGATTTACAATTTAAAGTTCACATATGGTCAGTTTTGGTAATGTGGTCAAATAATTTTGTTGTACAAGTCAGCTGGAGGTATCAAAACTACTGAAATTTTGTTACGTATCAATATTTTGAATAAAATGAGGACATGCTGGTATCCTAAATTTATGCGAACCAAAATTTTTTGTTATTATATTGCAATTTTGCTGTCCATTGTCATGATTGTATTATACATTGAATCCTGACATAAAAAATATGGCTGATTAACTATGCGGGTATATAGATTTACAAATTAAAGTGCACATATGGTCAGTTTTGGTGGATGCGGTCAAATAATTTTGTTGTACAAGTCAACTGGAGGTATCAAAACTACTGAAATTTTGTTACGTATCAATATTTTGAATAAAATGAGGACATGCTGGTATCGTTAATTTATGCGAACAAAAATTTGTTGTTATTATATATTGCAATATTGCTGTCCATTGTCATGATTGTATTATACATTGAATCCTGACATAAAAAATATGGCTGATTTACTATGCGGGTATATAGATTTACAAATTAAAGTGCATATATGGTCAGTTTTGGTGGATGCGGTCAAATAATTTGGTTGTACAAGTCAACTGGAGGCATCAAAACTACTGAAATTTTGTTACGTATCAGTATTTTAAGTAAAAAGAGGACATGCTGGCACCCTTAATTTAGGCGAACAGATATTTGTTGTTATTATATTGCAATATTGCTGTACATTGTCATGATTGTATTATACATTGAATCCTGACATTAAAAATAAGGCTGATTTACTATGCTGGTATATAGATTTACAATTTAAAGTTCACATATGGTCAGTTTTGGTAATGCGGTCAAATAATTTTGTTGTACAAGTCAGCTGGAGGTATCAAAACTACTGAAATTTTGTTACGTATCAATATTTTGAATAAAATGAGGACATGCTGGTATCCTAAATTTATGCGAACCAAAATTTTTTGTTATTATATTGCAATTTTGCTGTCCATTGTCATGATTGTATTATACATTGAATCCTGACATAAAAAATATGGCTGATTTACTATGCGGGTATATAGATTTACAAATTAAAGTGCACATATGGTCAGTTTTGGTGGATGCGGTCAAATAATTTTGTTGTACAAGTCAACTGGAGGTATCAAAACTACTGAAATTTTGTTACGTATCAATATTTTGAATAAAATGAGGACATGCTGGTATCCTAAATTTATGCGAACAAAAATTTGTTGTTATTATATTGCAATATTGCTGTCCATTGTCATGATTGTATTATACATTGAATCCTGACATAAAAAATATGGCTGATTTACTATGCGGGTATATAGATTTACAAATTAAAGTGCATATATGGTCAGTTTTGGTGGATGCGGTCAAATAATTTGGTTGTACAAGTCAACTGGAGGCATCAAAACTACTGAAATTTTGTTACGTATCAGTATTTTAAGTAAAAAGAGGACATGCTGGCACCCTTAATTTAGGCGAACAGAAATTTGTTGTTATTATATTGCAATATTGCTGTACATTGTCATGATTGTATTATACATTGAATCCTGACATTAAAAATAAGGCTGATTTACTATGCTGGTATATAGATTTACAATTTAAAGTTCACATATGGTCAGTTTTGGTAATGCGGTCAAATAATTTTGTTGTACAAGTCAGCTGGAGGTTTCAAAACTACTGAAATTTTGTTACGTATCAATATTTTGAATAAAATGAGGACATGCTGGTATCCTAAATTTATGCGAACCAAAATTTTTTGTTATTATATTGCAATTTTGCTGTCCATTGTCATGATTGTTTTATACATTGAATCCTGACATAAAAAATATTGCTGATTTACTATGCGGGTATATAGATTTACAAATTAAAGTGCATATATGGTCAGTTTTGGTGGATGCGGTCAAATAATTTTGTTGTACAAGTCAACTGGAGGCATCAAAACTACTGAAATTTTGTTACGTATCAGTATTTTGAGTAAAAAGAAGACATGCTGGCACCCTTAATTTAGGCGAACAAAAATTTGCAGTCATTATTTAAATGAATTAAACTATTGCTGATTGTGGCTGCATAGTTCAAGGATGTATAACTAACAAGGACGTATACACCTAACATCAAATATACTTCTTTTCAAAAATATACATAATATGATTGAATTTGATCTCGGAATATATATATATATATATATTCAGTGCCTGTTATCATTGTAACCGAGATCGTTTTTATAATAGATAGATTGTCAGATCACAGATTTTGTGTTACGTTCTGTGCATACTTATTTTCAATTATTTGTGTTTAATCCTGTTCATAAAACGGAAGTATTAATTTTCAAATTACTTTATTTTCGATGTTTATACTACGAAACAAAGATATTAAAATTTTTTTTTTTTAAATCAACGAAGAGCGGTCCTGGTTACAAGTTAACTTAGTGTTGACCAGACCAGTCAAAAGTTAACTTGGGAACAGGTCTGGTTTTGATCGGATTTGTTCAAGCAGAAGTTAACTTTGTGGCAGGACCGGTTTCCAAGTTAACTTATGTTAACTTTATGACAGGACTGGTTCCGAAGTTAACTTATGTTAACTTATGACAGGACTGGTTCGAAGTTAACTTATATCAATAGCGGACCTGTTTCTAAGTTAACTTTTTGGCAGACATAAAAACAGTCCTAGGTCCAAGTCCGCTTTTCAAGTTAACTAGATTTTGGTCCTAGGACTGGTCAGAGCAGTCCTATATTCGGTCACAGGTTAACTTTGACCAGTCCAAATGACTGGTTATCAAGTTAACTTGCTGTACAGGTTAGGAGTGCACCCATCTGTAGTTCTAATATAATCTTAAATCAATCCTAATTCTATTCTACTTTTAAATCATAGTTTTTCATACGTGACGTCACGCTACTTCTAAATTTCATAAATTCAAATGTGGCGTAATGTTTGTGCCTTTTCGCCATCGTATGTGACGTCATTTAAAATTTATGATTTACTGCGTTTAGGCCTGAACTGAGTCGGTGTGTCTATTCTGTTTGGTCTTAGCATTATGTATTCGGGTTTAGTTTTCAGTAATTAGTTAATACTTCAGTTTCATTATATATATCTCTTTCATATTCATTTGATAAAATTTACTGTTTACAATAGCATTAATTGTTCTAAATAATAAGGATGTTCTTATCCCAAGCATAAAAACTACGCCGTATTTGGCACAACCTTTTTAAACTTTTGATCGTCAGTGCTGTACAACTTTGTACTTTTTTTCACTTTCGATCTTTTATATCTGGGCGTCACTGATGAGTCTTGTGTTGACGAGGCGCGTTTTTGACGTATTGAATTTTAAACCTGATTATTTTTGTTATCTATTAGTCATGTGTTTCTTTGTCTAATATCATGAATATGTTCTCCTATTTATTTGTATTCTGTAATATTATTATGTTGTCATTCCAATGTTATATTTAACTTGGCCATTAAAGTGCGAGGTTTGGCATGCCACAAAACCAGGTTCAACCCACCATTTTTATTCCCCTTTAAAATTTCCTGTACCAAGTCAGGAAGATGGCCATGGTTATATTATTGTTCGTTTCTGTGAGTGTTGCATTTTAATGTTGTGTCTTTTGTTTTCTTTTATTTTTGAGATATTAAGATAAGACGTGGCACGGTACTTGTTTATCCCAAATTCATGTATTTGGTTTAGATGTTATATGTGTTATTCTCGTGGGACTTTGTCTGATGCTTGGTCCGTTTCTGTGTGTGTTGCGTTTCGGTGTCATTGTTCTCCTCTTATATTTAATGCGTTTCCCTCGGTTTTAGTTTGTTACCCCGATTTTTTTTTCTGTCCATTGATTTCTGAGTTTTGAACAGCGGTATACTACTGTTGCCTTTATCTATCATCGTGTTCCTTTCGCGTTGTTCCCCACATTAGAATATCGTCGATATCAGTTTCAACTCCTTTTAAGTTTTCAAACAATTGTGACACTCGTTTTTGAAATACTTCTTGTGCCGATTGAATTCCAAAAGGCATTCGTAAGAAGCAATACCTCCCGAATGGAGAGTTAAACGTAGTAAGGAGCTGGCTCTCTTTATCCATGCGTAACTGCCAATGTCCACTATTACAGTCTAGTTTACTTAGATATTTAGCACCTGTCAGTCGTGTGGTTATGATCTCTATTGTTGGTAACGCAAAATGTTCTCTTCTTATCGCTTTATTAAAATTTCTTGGATCTAAACAAATCCTCAACTTTCATGTTTTCGGCTTTTCTACAACAACCAACATATTCACCCAGTCTGTCGGTTCGTGGACCTTTCGGATTACTTCTTTGTTTTCCATATTTTTTAATGTACCATTGAGCTTTTCTCGAAGCGCGGCGGGTATCTTTCTCGGCGGGTTTATTACAGGATTGACGCTTGAGTCTGTGTTAATATGGTACGGTTTTTCTAGACATCCTTAGCCTGTAAAAACTTTCTGAAATGATTTTACAGGATCGTCAACGTCTGCTTGTACCGTCATAATAACATGAATAAGACCTAACTCATTTGAAGCCTTGAATCCTAATAGCGGAGATTGATTTATGTCCGTCACAAAGAATTCACAGTTTTTGTCTTTTAAATACAACGAACATTTTTCTTTAACTTTGAGTTTATCTCCTGAATAGCTAGTAAGAGAAGTGGAAGTTTTGCTTAATTTCACGTTTGACAATTTCTTGTAAATTGAAAGCGGTAAGATGTTGACTTGAGCACCAGTATCGATTTTAAATTGTACTGTCTTACCTTGCAATTTGAATGATGATAGCAAGCATTTTCTTTGATTTCCGTTTTTCTGTTTACTGCTCCTACGAAGTTATTTTCACCGTCCGATTCGCATGATGAATCATCTAATCCGTGAACACTTTTCGAAAACTTTGATTTACAGAACTTCTGATAGTGATTCGGTTTTTTGCATTTATGGCACTTTTTACCGTATGCAGGACAGTTTCTTTTCTCGTGAGTTCTTCCGCACTGTCCACAACTGAAACTCGACCCTCGCTTCTCGTGATCTCGTCTGCTCGGACCTATCTTTGCGTAGCCTTCATTGCGGTTATTTCTTTGGTGTTGAGTTTTCCTCCTCAAAGCGTGTACTTGTTCTTCCTCATTCAACGTTTTCATCTGTTTTCGAGATTCATCGTCGGCGCGACAAATACCAACAGCTTTGTCCAGTGTCAACCCATCCTCTCGAAGTAAACGTTCTTTTACTCTGGAAGAGTTCGTACCATAAACTATTCTATCACGAATGAGTTCATCTTTTAAGTGTTCGTAGTTCGTAGTTTTTTGCAATTAACTTCAGGTCTGTTAAATACTGATCAATACTTTCGCTCGAATTTTGAACGCGTGTATTAACACGATGTCTAATTACCGTTACGTTCTTCTTCGGGATGCAATAGTCCTCGAATTTTTTCAACAGTACTGGAAGTTTGTCAGCCTCATTTTCACCGAAATTGAAAGTATTATAAATTTCTCGGCCGACTAATTCGATAGCATATAAAACAGCTCTGCACTGTTCCTTTTCTGTTCTTTCACTCATAACTACTTCTAGGTATAAGCTCATTGTTTGTTTCCACCTTTTCAATTTCTCGGATAAGTTGTTTTCATGGGAAAAATCCATTTCTGGTGGTTGCTTAAAATGACCATCCATTTTTTCTTTTATCTTTTCCCCCACCAAACAATAACGATAGCATTTGCTATTAACTATTTTAAAGTCGTTTTTACATCTGACACCATGTTATGTTACCATCATGAGAGGCCAATTGAATTAATCCATATAATTAATACATGTTTATTATAAGACTACATGATATAGAAAGCAACAATGTTCTCGAATTCGTTGAAAATAGTAACCACCTTATGTTTCATTTCTTTTATATCTATAAACTTTATTTTATCCTTCAGGAAATGTCAGATTCAATTTTGACCAAGCTCAGCCAAATGAATAGTGATGATTTTAAGGATCTTGTGGCTCTTGGGACGTTTGCTACTTATGAAAACAGGGTTTATTTGGCTGGTCCATGTAACATTGGAAAATCTTCGTTAGCAAGTATTCTAATTGGCGAGGAAATTCCAAAGACGTGGTTTTCAACTGACGGCCTTATTATCCATTTTGGTAGAAATGGCATTGACTTATCACAAAGAAAAATGATTCCATTGAAAAAGGGTAAATGACTTCAAACGATTCATTTAAAGTATAAAAATCTTCAGAAAAGTTTTTGAGAAAAAAGACGTCAACAGTCCATTTAAATTGATCATGCACCTATCATTGTGTTGCTGTCTTTAAACATTACGCTTTTGGTTAAATCATTGCACATCGTTCATATTGTTTTGAAAATTTGTTTATCTGCACTAATCAAATTATTGTCTATGCACACATTTAATAACGAAACCACATTATTAAGAACAATGAACGTCTTAGCATACTATATTTTAGCAATACCTTTTGATTTTTTATTTCCTTCTAAAATTCCTAACTAATATTAAACCAGATTTTTGTTTATGATCAGGTAGCGTGGACGTTTTAGAGAAACTATTACGTGGAAATCCTCAATTAGAAGAACATCAAACGCAAACATATTCATCTCGGATAAAACAGAATGACAATCAAAATAAGAATGAATTCCACGATGCCACATTATCAAATCTTAAGAAAAATGAAAAGGAGTCCTCAATACAAATTGAAATCAATAGAGATCCTTCAAAACAGCAACATAAATCAACTTCAACATCTAAACGTACCCCTTTTGATGGACGTCCAAAAATACCTCCTAAACCTGATCTGAAGATAATCAAAGGCATTTGGAATCGACCACTATATTCTGCCGGTCGTATTCAAGATTGCGTCTTAGATAAAATTAAACAAGGATCTTACAAAATGCATATAGCACCCTCTGATTTAGTTGATTTTGGTGGACAAAAATCGTTTGACATGACTCATCAATTATTTATCCAGCACAAGGGGACGTTCATTCTCATGTTTGACGGACGAAAAGGTCTATATTCAGAATTGGATGAATATCCACAAGGAAATGTTACAGCAGCTTGTAAGTATCTTCAAATAGGCAAGGAAATTTTTATAAGTACACTGTCTCATATAACGTATAAAATCATATAGTGAGTACCGTCCAATTTGCTATCATTCCCTAAAAAAGACTTGTTTTCATTTGTCACTGTATAAAATACCATGGTTTGGTAGCATCTGATGTATTATAAAATCTATATACCTCACTTTTCCTTTTATAAACAATATTACATGTTATGTCTGTTATCATACCGACGGATGTTTACTTGTCTTAATCCAAATTTACTAACGTCCTTTTTTTTTTTTTTAATATTTGTTCATCCTATAGATGTGTGTTCATTACTACATATATTATTATGTCATTTATATGTACATTCATGTCCATTTTTCTTTAGTTCTTTTATATCTAAGAAACAAATTAATTTAACTTAAAGTTTGCATTAGTTTTAGCACTGTTGAGAAAGAATACATCTAAATATAATCATATGAAGAATTATGTTGTGAAATAAAGGCGAAAGTTGTATCCCTGTACCAAGATAGGAATACGACATGTGTTTTCAATTTTTCAGCAATTCTGGAGCATTGGATAAATTCCGTACTCACATACTGCAGCAGCAGTGACGACAAAATGCCGAGAATTATGTTTGCTGCCACTCATAGTGATACATTCTCTAAAGTATGTTGTACTTATGTTAAACATTTGATTGGCAGTGTTAGAACAAATATCTCAATTTATTTCCGTACCGATTATCAAATGTCCTTCATAGCGAATCCCAATTTGTTTTATCTCCCCATTGAATAATGTAACACACAGTTGGGTGCAGACTAGGCATTACATGTAGACGCTCGGAAAAAAAATAAATGCGGCCTTTCTAGCGTTTCAATCCAGGTTAACAGCGATTGAACTTTGTGTTAACTCTGTGTAAACTCTGTGTTACAAAATGTAACTCTATAAAATTTTAGTAGACAGATAAAGTAAACGGGCGTTTACTTTCCCGTTTACCTCCGCTTAAATGCAAAAAAGGCGCCCTTTCTCATTTTTTCATAATACCGGCATTTACTACCGTGTTTTATTCTGCGCTTAAGTGAAAAAGGCGCATTTTTATTTTTTTTAAATGGTAAACGCGCGTTTATTACTGCAAGTTTGGTTGCGCTAATGACTGGACAAGTGATAGGTCAACAATGAAAATGCTAATAACTTATATATCTATCATGCCTAAGTTGAATTGATCTCAAAATTTGAAATACAATAAGATTCAACATTTAATATTAAAATCTAATAAAAAAATGCTTTCGAGCTTTTAACATGTTCAAAATGTGAACTCAGCAACGTTGATAATATTAATGACCGAACTAACATCGACAATGACAAGACCAAATGTAAGTGTTAAATAAATTTATTTTTTTATTTTTCAAAAGGTTCATCTCAAATTTCAGATATAAAAAGTTTCATAATTGAGTACATTGTATCCCTCAGAACCAATTTTAAGACATCAAAGTGGAGAAATTTAAGTTCAAAATTGAAAAAATTGTTATTGCATAAAAAAGTGCCAATATTTTTTCCTACTGATGAATAATTTTACACAAATTGAGGGCTCCAAGGTCTACGTAACTACTAGTTATATCGATATCAATACACAGTTGCTATACTTCTTTTTTTAATTGACATTCTGCTTGTACTGGTCTGATATTGACTTCTTTTTATAAATCAGGATGGATTAAAAGACTTTACAGTGATGAAAGTTACTTTTAAATTAAAAAAAATTGCTGTCGCAACAAAATAAAGTGACATTTATTTTATTTTTATTTTATTTTCTAGGGGGGGGGGGTAATTAATATTTATGTACTAGTCTGATAATTGAGTACTTTTTATACCTCAAAATGTAATGTAATACATCAAAGTGAAGATATTTAAGTAAAAATTGAAAACTTTGATGTCGCATAAAAAAGGCCAATATTTTTTATTTGTGTTAGATTATTATACAAAAGCATTAAAAATCTGTTCTATTTTTAAAAGGATGAATAATTTTACTTTGAGATTTAAAATTGAGAGCTCTTCCATCTTTTGTAGGTCTTCGGTTACAAATATATAGCCGATAACAATAAAAAGTGATGAAATTTAAGTTTAAAATTGTAGAATTTGTTGTGACATCAAAACAAATGTGTCAATGTTTGCCATTACAATTCAGTTCTTTTGGTCCTGATGAATGAATAATTTAAGGGTTCTATAATCTTAATGTTATTAATATTAATGTCGATAACAATAAGAGTTGACAATATGTCTTTTTTTATATAAATATTATTGTAATGGCATGACAATTGATGTCTTTTTGTACCTCAAAATGGATTTTTAGACTAAAATGTGATAAAATTTAATTTGGAATTGCAGAATTTCTTGTCACAAAAAAAAAAAGGTAACAGTATTTACCATTTTGTAATAATATTATAACACATCATAAAAATTCCGTTCTTTTTGTCTCTAACGTCTAAGCACCAATAGTTTTACACACATTAAGAGCTCTATATCAGTAACAATAAAAATTGCCACTATTTCCTTTTTTTCTTATTCTTGTAATGACCTAATAATTGAGTACGTTTCGTCCCCGAGGGTATCACCAGCCCAGTAGTCAACACTTCGGTGTTGACATGAATATCAATAATGTGGTCATTTTTATAAATTTCCTGTTTACAAAACTTTGAATTTTTCGAAAAACTAAGGATTTTCTTATCCCAGACATAGATTACCTTAGCCGTATTTGGCACAACTTTTAGGAATTTTGGATCCTCAATGCTCTTCAACTTTGTACAAGTTTGGCTTTATAAATATTTTGATATGAGCGTCACTGATGAGTCTTATGAAGACGAAACGCGCGTCTGGCGTACTAAATTATAATCCTGGTACCTTTGATAACTATTTAACACCACTGGGTCGATGCCACTGCTGGTGGACGTTTCGTCCCCGAGGGTATCACCAGCCCAGTAGTCAACACTTCGGTGTTGACATGAATATCAATAATGTGGTCATTTTTATAAATTTCCTGCTTACAAAACTTTGAATTTTTCGAAAAACTAAGGATTTTCTTATCCCAGGCATAGATTACCTTAGCCGTATTTGGCACAACTTTTAGGAACTTTGGATCCTCAATGCTCTTCAACTTTGTACTAGTTTGGCTTTATAAATATTTTGATATGAGCGTCACTGATGAGTCTTATGAAGACGAAACGCGCGTCTGGCGTACTAAATTATAATCCTGGTACCTTTGATAACTATTTCATACCTCAAAAAGCATTGTTAGACACAAAAGTAATGAAATTTAAGTTTAAAAAATTGCAAAATGTGGTGTCGCATCAAAAGAAGGTGCCAATATATTCCATTTTGTTAGAATTTTATACAACGTCATTAAAATCCCGTCCTCTTATCCCTTAGGATGAATAGTTTTACACAAATCTAGAGCTCTTTATGTCTGAGGTTACTGATATGTATGTCGATAACAAAAACAATTGCCATTATTTTATTTTATTAATAGTCTTGTACTGGCCTAATAACTGAGTACTTCATAAAAGGAAGAAATTTAAGTTTTAAATTGAAAAATGTGTTTACCCATCAAAAAAAGAGGTGTCAATATTTTCCTTTTTGTTAGAAAAATAAACAACGGTAACGGCATTCACACTCCGTTATTTTTCCCTAGGGATATTATTGTTATTACTATTTTTGTACTGCCCACATATTTAAGTACTATTTTTTCCTCAGGATGGCTTGCTAGACATTAAAGTAAAAACTTTAGTATAAGATAATAGAATTCTATGAAACTTAAACACAAGGTTTATGACCACAAAAGGAAGGTTGGGATTGATTTGGTGAGTTTTGGTTCCAACAGTTTAAGAATTAGGGGTCCAAAAGGTTCCAAAATTAAACTTTGTTTGATTTCATAAAAAAATGAAAAATGGGGGTTCTTTGATATGCCAATTCTTACCGTATATTTAGATTCTTAATTGTTTGTCCCGTTTTCAAATTGGTCTACACTAAGGCCCAAAGGGTCCAAAATTAAACTTAGATTGATTTTAACAAAAATTGAGTTCTTGGGGTTCTTTGAAATGCTGAATCTAAACATGTACTTAGTTTTTTTTATTATGGGCCCAGTTTTCAAGTTGGTAAAAATTGGGGTCCAAAATTAAACTTTGTTAGATTTCAACAAAAATTGAATATATGGGGTTCTTCGATATGCTGAATCTTACCATGTATTTAGATTGATGATATTTAGGCCCGGTTATCAAATTGGTCCACAGTGAGGTCTAAAGGGTCTAAAATTGAACTTTATTTGATTTCATCAAAAATTGAATTCTTGGGGTTTTTTATATGCTGAATCTAACCATGTACTTAGATTTTGGATATTGGAATACCACAAAGGGATGGTAAGAATTGTATCTGGATGTTAACTCAAACCGTTAAGGATTAAGGTGCAAAAAAGGGGAGAAAAGGGTTTCCAGGTTAATGGACAATTACTTAAGTACAAAACATAATTTAAGAGCAGTGTAAGGTTGGTAACTGAAACTCATTTGAATATCTCACCTAAACTGCTTTTAAATTATGTATATTGGAAATTTGCCAAAACCTGTATTTTTAATATATTCCATTGTAAATTTGCCAATAACTTTAGTTTAATGAACTTCATTGGACATTTGCCAATATAAAATGTTGCTGATGAAGCTTTTTTGTTTATCTCACCTAAACTGCTTTAAAATTATGTAAATTTGAAATTCGCCAATAACTTCAGTTTAAAAAACTTCATTGGAAATTTGCCAATAGAAAATTTTGCTGATGAAGCTTTTTTGTTTATTTTTAGCCATGATTATTATTTTTTGAAAATTAGTGTTATCTTTCTTTGTCCAGAAAAGTAGTTGAATCAACTTAAAACAAAGCTATAAATACAATAAACAATGCAATATTCACTTTTACTACCAACTGATAAATTAAAACAATCTTTGCCATTCAGTGCTTAACAGCACTTTGATTACCATTCTAGGGTTATGCCTTTTTACAAGTGAAAAAATTGAAGATTTTTTTCGTTTCTGTTCTCTAAACTTAGGTTTGTCTCAATTTGATTTAATGAAATGTTTATATAATTCTGAGTACCTCTAAACTCTGTTTAATTTTTGGCAGCTTCACTTTTACAGTTCTTGAACTATGTCCCTTTTGAACGTTATATGCTAGTGGGAGCGTCATCTGTGTCCTTTTGGACACATTTCCCATTTATTGTCGAGCCTTCGACTTTTGTCGAAAAAGCGTGACTAAGCGAGACTACATTCCGTCGTCGTCGGCGGCGTCCACAAATATTCACTCTGTGGTTAAAGTTTTTGACATTTTAATAACTTTCTTAAACTATACTGGACTACTTCCAAACGTGGACAGAAGCTTGTTTAAGATCATAAGATAGTATCCAGAAGTAAATTTTGTAAAAATAAAATTCTTTTTTTTCCGTATTTTACTTATAAATGGACTTAGTTTTTCTGCGGGGAAACATTACATTCACTCTGTGGTTAAAGTTTTTAAAATTTTAATAACTTTCTTAATCTATCCTGGATTTGTACCAAACTTGGACAGAAGCTTGTTTATGATCAAAAGATAATATACAGAAGTAAATTTTGTAAAAAAACAGGTTTCGTTTTTTCCGTATTTTACTTTTTAATGGACTTAGATTTTCTGCCAGGAAACAACACATTCACTCGGTGGTTAAATTTAAAAAAAAATTAATAACTTTCTTATACTACTTTAATTTGTACCAAACTTAGACAGAAGTTTTTTTATGATCAAAAGATAATATACAGAAGTAAATTTTGTAAAAAACAGATCCGTTTTTTCCGTATTTTACTTTTTAATGGACTTAATTTTTCTGCCAGGAAACAACACATTCACTCGGTGGTTAAATTTTAAAAAAAAATAATAACTTTCTTATACTACTTTTATTTGTACCAAACTTAGACAGAAGTTTATTTATGATCAAAAGCTAGTATTTAGAATAAAATTGAGAATGGAAATGGGGAATGTGTCAAAGAGACAACAACCCGACCAAATAAAAAACAACAGCAGAGGGTCACCAACAGGTCTTCAATGTAGCGAGAAATTCAAGAACATTTTGTTAATATTTTGTACCTGTGTATCTGTATTTTACTTATAAATGGACTTTCCAGTTAACATTACATACAGTCTGCAGTTAAAGTTTTTAAACATTATATTAGATTCATAAACTATCCTGGATTTTTACCAAATTTGGACAGAGGCTTCTTACAATTAAAAGATAGGATCAAGAGGAAAATTCTTATTGATTTTTTTCCTCATTTTTGTTGAGCCTGTGATTTTCAGCAAAAGTAGGCGAGACACTGGGTTCCGCGGAACCCTTACACATTTTTTGTTTAGAAGTAACTATTAATAAACATTAATTTTAACCATGACATTTTCTATTATAATATTTTATGATGTATTTAAATGAGCAGTTATTGTTGCAAACTCAGTTAGAAATTTGAATTGAGATCATTTTTGGAATAAGGGAAAGGAGGAGGTAAAAACAAATGGAGGGGTTTAATTTTTCAGATTTCAGAAATAAAAAGAAAATTTCTTCAAACATTTTTTTTAAGAGGATTAATATTCAACAGCAAAGTGAATTGCTCAAAAGCAAACAAAAAATGTTTAAGTTCATTAGACCACATTCATTCTGTGTCAGAAACCTATGCTGTGTCAACTATTTAATCAAAATCCAAATTTAGAGCTGAAACCAGCTTGAATGTTGAGTCCATACTTGCCCCAAGCGTTCAGGGTTCAACCTCTGCAGTCGTATATAGCTGCGCCCTGCGGAGCATCTGGTTATACCTTATGATGGATTGGTTGGCCTAAAAGGGAAGTATTATTTTGACGATTTGTTTTTACCAAGAAAATTACCTTATGTCTGAAGAGATAAACAGGTTAAATAAAATTGACATTCTACATCGTACATATAAAAGTCAATCAACTAAATCATCATTTCAAATTTAGTAATCCATGCACTATGGAAAATAATTTGAATTAATGTATATTGAAAAAAAGGTTCATAGATCAATTTATGTCGTTTGTTTTATATCAAGTTTTAAACCTCGGCTATATAAATCTATCTTAATGAACATTGTTGTTCACATTTAATAAAACTTTCTTTTTCTAATTTTGCAGTATTTAATTATCTAATTATGTCTGAAAATATTGTTTGACCGATACTTTATTTACTTATCATTTGCAATATATTGATAAGCCAGAAAAAGTAAATTTCTACTTTCAACAAATAATAAATAGAAATAAAAACGCGTTATTTCTAAGTGCACGTACAGATAAAGATGTAAAATCGACAGTATATGTAACAGTGGTTTGCTTCCGCCAGTGTACTTTATCTGGATGATGAAATTCCCTAGTGTTTTTTTTATCCACGATCAAATATTCACTAGGGTTTTAAATCCGGGTCCAGTGTAAAATATCCACCACTCTTGATAAGATTCTAAAGATAGTTTTTCGAAATGGAAATATATAAAGAATGGGGCTTGGTATTTGTTGGGGGTATTTGAATTAACTAAAACTTGTATAGCTGATTTATGTAAAGAATGGACAAAGTAAACTAGTGTTTTCACCACGAAATGTTCATTATTACACTAGTATTTAAGATTCATACATTGATGAAGTGTTTTAGTACTCACTTTGAACTTATGACAATAACACAATATAATGCCTTATCTTCAAATTCAATTTTGATAATTTTTCTAATCAAATCCTATGTTTTTAATATTTTTAATTGTAATATTCATATATTCATGATATACTGGATTGCCGAAGTTTTTCTGTACATTTGCGTTTTGTTTGACTTCAATATAAAATCGTATCTTCTATGTCAATATTTATTAATCTAACTGGTTCCTTGAAAGCTATTCTAATTTTAACCTATTAATTTATATAAACAATAAGCAGGGCTAATATAAACAAAACAATGATATCACGATAACCGCTTTCACACTATTTACATCCAATATTATCTAGTGAAAAACAGTTACCAGGACCAAAAGCAGGGTGGAATGAAATTACGCTTACATAAACGCCCATTCACCTCTGACTAAACGGACACAGAGTAAACGCGCATTTACCCAAAAAACATTAACAATTTCCATTTTGACCGCGTTAACGCATTTGTGGTAAAGCGTATTTACTGGTAAACGCGACAATTTGAGTTACCAACTATAATATGTGCACGCGGCGATAACGTGCTTCTGCTTTATGTTATGCTTTGTCTGTACCAAACTGTAAATTGTACATTTTCGTTTACATTCGAGCTATAACATTAAAAAGGAACATTTCAAGTATCAAACGCATACGATAAAATATTCTGTCGGGTACAAATTCAAGAGAATTCAAATAATGCAAACAACATAAAAACGAGACAAAACAAGCCTACTACGACAACAAAATCACATAAATATCAACGATCGTGTTATATTCTTATACGACGATCTATATATCGCCAACCAGTATAATCACAGTATATCTACATTTGCATCAGCATTATATACACAAAAGTGGCTGTTATGCGTTATGCCCATCTTATTTAAACCACCAAGTAAACTTAATTTCTTACAGTTAAACTCAAACTTTACGTAGGCCAAGCTTCAAATACGGTTATATTTTGATGCAAAATGAATAAATCAGTCCCTTTCAGTTATTATTTTGATGTAGAATGCCATAAAAAAAAGTATCGTGCGGAATTGTGTTATCGTCTTTGGTAAGCAAACAAGTCGACGTCATTTAGTAAGCAGAAGATGTGGTATCATTGCCAAAAAGACAACTCTCCTTATACCTTTCATAAATTGCGTCTGATGTCAAAAAGGTTATTTCACACCGGGCGTTTTCAGGATTCTTGTACGCCACAGAAAGTAATCAAACTTTTTTTTAAAGTTAAATGATATAATTAACATTATCATATGGGTTGTAAAACGGAACAGCTAAAACATTATCATATGGGTTGTAAAACGGAACAGCTAAACCATTATCCTGTTTATATGGCTTTCACGGTGGACAAAACATTACATTTGTCCTATTGGATTCGAAAGTATTCATTGCAGTCGTATATTTGTTTTCATTCAACCATAAGTTAATATTCTTTTTTTTTAACCCTCGCTATCGCCTTGGCTATAATGATTGAATATGAATGCCTTACTTATTGTTAAATGAAATCAAATCTAGGGCTGCCATGAATTATTTCTTATTTCGAGAGCTCTGGAATCATTCTATATTTTCCTTAAAAATGTTTTAGAATTTGTAAAAATTATCAAAGGAGTAGGTCTGGTAAGGGCCGATTTTGGCTTCAAATTGCAGGTTCATCTGACGAACGATTTTGACCACTTTTTTAACACTTAAGTGTCTATTTCATTTGAATCAATTAGTTTATGTAATAGATTTTAACTGATTTAGTCATAAAAAACGCACCGATTCAAGCTGAAATATGAAAAATCTACCGAATATGCCGAAATATGTCACTTTTCAGATAGTTTTTGTCAAAAATGAAAGTGGCCGCATCCGTGTTCATCCTCAACCTTTACATATGCTTTGTATTATCATAAAATACAACTTACATTTCAATATTAAGGATCAACATGAATGCGGCCACTTTCGTTTTACACGAAAACCGTCTAAAATTTAACTAAAATGATAAAATTGTGAAGGTTTCAGTAATTTAGCATGACTTAATGGTGCTAGTACCAGATATATGTGCATTGTATTGTCAAAAGCAACCCATATTTATGTAGCAGAAGCATTTTACTGTCCAATAAATAACTAAAAGTTTACATTTTAACAATTTTGTAAAACTGCTATATTTTGGGGCCAAAAAGGGGTCTTACTGGACCTACTCCTTTTAAACTACAAAAATCACTTTTCAATAGATATCATATGCATTAGCAAAATTTGCTTTGCGAAAAAAATCATGTTCAAGTAAAGTCAACAGATGAACAGGCATTCTCAGTCTAGGAAAGTGAAAGTTATATTATTATGTTGATACGCCAATCGTTCTCCTGATTATTTGCACTGGGGGTATCATATATGGTATATTACCGTGTATTTAGAAATTCCTTATTACAAAAGTATATTCCATTTTAAAAATGGTAATTGCTTAAACATTGAATGTAAGATTGCTTGGGTGATTACGTGTTTAGATATAATACAGACTTCAACAACTCAAGTTGAAAGAAAATATCCAAATACCAGAAATAAGAATTTACCCCGTTATTGTCGGCCTTTACTTATCATCTAATATTATAAGAATTCTTATAATATTAGATGATATGTATTATGGATTTGAAAATTAACTTCACCTCATCTTCGCCTGTCGTTTCCAAAGTTTGCTAAATATAACTTATAATTAACATACATTTTATCGTCAATCAAAGCCGGGTGTCAAAGTTACTGTTTAACTACATACTCTACAGGATTCGTGAATCAGATGTGAATATTTAAAAGCTTCTAAGATCTGTTAAAGTATATAAATTAAACTTCTCTTCCCTCTACCTATAGTATGAAAACGTGTGTACCCTGTACACAAGTATTTCCAATTTCCAACTAAAATACAAATTGAAAGAATTAATCTTGATTTTTTCATAGATCTATAAGAATGGCCAACATAGATACAAGTAGCTTTTCTGTTTGAGGTCATAATTGTTCTTTGCCAAAATTCACCCTGGTTTAAAGTATACATTTTTTTTTAAGCCTGATTTCTTACTTTAAAACATATTTTTATGTATGAGGAACATGGTTTTCAACATACAATCAGCAAAGGCTTAACCAGTCTCATCAATGTA
The DNA here is from genome assembly GCA_019925275.1 of Mytilus edulis. NCBI lineage: Eukaryota > Metazoa > Mollusca > Bivalvia > Mytilida > Mytilidae > Mytilus > Mytilus edulis. The sequence goes on along the minus strand of CM034358.1, from coordinate 6,600,889 downwards.
ATAGAAATCTAATGTCAACTCATCAATGTTCGGCATTGTAAATATTTATTGACGACTTTATTTGGTTTGCTATAATTAATTAGATATAAAGATGAGTGTGTATTTTTTTCCTTGACTAAAAGTGCGTGTCGTCTGCTATCTCAAGGTTTATTTTGTTTTTCTTGTAGTATTTTAGGCTGAACTGGAAATATTCGGGCTTTTGGTTTTGGCATTGGCAGTTTGTTTTCTTTTTATATATTTAAATATCCCTTTTGTATTGTTTGCCTCTATTTTACATGATCTATGTTTTACTATGTGAAAAGTATATTAATTTAAAATTTATGAGAGTTATGACTTTTTTTAATCGACAGGATGAAAAGGAGAAACTTTCCTTACAATATAAGGAAGAATTGATAGAAATGTTTTCCTCACACAAGCTTCATGACCATATTATTTATGACAAAGTATTTTTCATCAATGCAACAGATGCTGCTGACCCAAGCATTGATAATTTAAAAGACGCATTAGTTGATATCGCTTTCAAGCAGTCAACATGGGGACGCAGAATGCCAATTGTTTGGGTGCCTCTTGATTTACAGATTGCAGATTTGAGAGTATCTGGAGTACAGATGGTGACAAAGAAAAGAATTTTGGAGGTCAACAAGTCAAATAAAGAATTCGCTCTAAGTGAAAGAAGATTAGAAGATTTCTTACTCGTTCAACACTCCATAGGAAAGTTATTGTATTTCGACGAACCTTTGTTAAGAGATTTTATCGTCATTCAACCTGAAGCAATGGTAAATATTCTTAGATCCTTTATTACAGACAGAATGTTTTGGCCAAAGGAAGAGTCCTTACGTCACATATTGGAGAATGTGTCTTCTACTGGAGTTCTAAAGAAAATTGATCTTTTTACCTTATGGTCTCAACCAGCCTTCTGTGATATTATGACAGACGAGAGAACAAAGGAATATATATTACAGGTTCTGCTTCACCTTGATATACTTGTAGAACCTAAACGTTACACTGAAAAGGATACAGCTGCGGACTTATTTCTTGTGCCATGCATGGCAAAGGAAACGATTCCAGCAAACATCCAGAAAAATGCAACAGATGACAAAGCAATATGCATAGCTTATCGTTTGAAGGAAACAGTGATTCCGTCTGCTTTGGCGTTTAAGCTTATCGGCGCTTCCATTAGCATTTGGCCATTGAAAGTAGTGGAGGCTCGTTATTGTCTCTATTTCCAAGCTGCAATATTGGATGCCGATAGGGAAAATACTCTTCAGATTCAAGTCAAAGGGCAGAAAATCCTTGCATACCTCATTAATGCAGTATCGAAGGATCTCATATCACCAGATCTAGCGACAACCACTCAGGAATGTTTAACATTGGCATTAAGAAGAATTCTGCAGTTTTATTGTCAATGTTTTGGTAAACAAGAATATCAGGTCACGACAGATCTATTTGAAATAGAAGTTGGAGAGGTGTGCAAAGGTGAAATATGTCTTTTACCTTTATCAGATGCAAAAACGAAAACGCATTGGAGATGTAAGAATGGAGCAACTCATCTGACAAAATGTTCTCTGAATTGGTTTTTTGATAAGGTGAGTAATATACAACATTGTATTTTTATTTTACTTCAAACTACCAAGTTCCGTTGAATCAATTTGATAATCCAATTTTGGTTTACAAACAAAGCGAAATAGCAAAAATACTATCATATAAAAAAAATCAAAATGGAATGTCTTTCTTTTCAAATGACAAAATTAAATATCAAACACATCAAATGAATGGCAAACAACTGTCAATATTCCTGGCAAGGTACAAGCATTTTGTTGTGTAGGAAATTTGAATTAAAACTGGTTTTAAACAGTTATAGTAGCTAAACCTCTTACTTGTACTTGTGTATGACATTAAGATAGAATATCATTATATTGACACCAATGTGTGAGGAAAATACATCATGAGCGAGACTTTAAAACAAAAAGGGTACAGCAGTCGACAGTCTGTTATTTCCTTAAACACTATCAAACCAAATAAAACTATTTCAACAAATAGAAAACAAAATGCAAAATATACTTTATATAGATAAACAAAACATAGGTAAAGATGAGGTTTGGAGCAATCATTACCTAATTGGAAATGATAAAACTAGTTAAAATTGTCTACATGCACTTTTTTTTTCTTTCGTCATATGTAATGCATGTCCATACCTCCAAAGAAGTTCTTTGCAAAGACTTGTGTACCTCAAAAATAGATTACCCTAGCTGTACTTGGCAAATTGTTTTGTAATTTTCTTCAAAATCGTACTTTATTTTGCATTTTCAAAATATAAAAAATATCTTTAGGAATTTTTTGTTTTATCCTGGTATCTATTATAGGTTAATTTACAATGACTTTCGTATGCAAAATTTGATTTATGAACATGACAACCTAAATGTATGCAATATGCATGGAAAGCAAATCTTAATTGTAGCAGGGAACTACTTTGGATTCATTATAATTCGTGGGATACAAATTTTCGTGGATGTCATTAGTACACATGGTACAGGTGAACCACGAAATTAAAATGTTAAACGATGTTTACATTTGCTATTTCGTTGCGTATAGACTTTGACAAAACCACGAAATCAAATATCCACAAAGATGCAAGATTTCTTCATCTACGAAAATTGATTCCCAATGAATGAATCTGCTGTAGTTCTGTCGTAGACCAACATTGATATTACTGAAAATGCATAACCATGAAAATAGTCTTTAGATATCGCACGAACTCTTAGTTTTGCGAGATCGGCTAGATATATCAATATTATTTCCACACGTTATATATGTTGTACAAATATCCAGTTGGAAGACGCTAGAAATTTAAAATTGTATATCAAAATTAAAATGCTTTCGTTGAACATATGAACAAACTTTTTTTTCTTTCTAATATTATTAATGTTCAAAAAGAGTTATACCAGTCACGATACCCATGTTTTAGCAAGTGGTGTATAGCCACATACCATTTTTTTTCCTAAGAGATCTAGGCTCCAGGACAAAATCTTTAAAAGTGAAAAATTATCACAAATATTGATGAGCTGTTAATACTGAAAAAGACATAAATTACAGCCACAATTAAACTAGAATTTGAAGTGTAACAGAATGCATGCGTTTGCGCTTTGAATGCAGTTTATAATTATAAGAAGATTAAATTGTAAATCGTGAATTAGACTTCCGATGCACAATGTAAATATAAAATTATTGTTTTCCTTTTTTGTCAAAAACGCGGCGGGGTTTAACATGTTTGTGAGATCTCAATCCTTCCTCTATACCTCTAGCCAATGTAGAAAAGTAAACGCATAACAATACGCACATTACAATTCAGTCCAAGAGAAGTCCGAGTCTGATGTCAGAAGATGTAACAAAGGAAAAAAACAAAATGACAATAATAAATAAATAACAACAGACTATTAGCAGTTAACTGACATGCCAGCTCCAGACTGCAACTAAATCGATTGAAATAGTATGTCGTCATCATATGAATATCAGGCACAATCCCTCCCGTTAGGGATTTAGTATCATACCATCATAACATATATGAGACGAATATAACCCGTGTCATGCAAACGACTGGTTTTTAAATAAATGTGTTTAGTTCCGATGCAAAAACCCTAGAAGTGAGTCACTATAAACGTTAAAATATAAAATCTTTAATGACCTGACAACAGTATCGTAACTGTATCCCTTCCTAATAAGTCTATTTAAAGGTTTTATATGCTTCTAAGGTGAATACTGACATTTTTGTGCTTTATAAAAAATATTTCTATAAAAGATTGGATGTGAAATACCTGAACGTATTATAAGTCTGCATGTTGAGCTATATTTACGAATGGGGTCCTTATACCGATGATAAAATTTAGTAAATGTTTTGACTAGTTTGTGATATCGAAAACCCTAGTGTAATAATTTTTCAGTAATACATAAATTTCTCCCGTTTAAATCTGAAACGTTGTTACATACATGAGCGAATCGTAAAAGTTGAGATATATAAACAGCGTAAGATGTTGACAAGGGAACGTCACCGTCTAAAAATGGATAATCAACGATAGAAAATAAAAAATCTTCTCTTTTATCATAAATGTTAGTATTAAGCTTTCCTTTAATGATATATATATATATCAAAATCGAGTAAAAGGGCAGTGGTCATTGTTAGTATTAGCTATATTGAGAGTAAGTTCAACAGGATAAATTTCTTTAGTACACATACTGAAGTCGTCATGATTGAGAGCAAATATATCACTCAAATATCTAAAAGTATTATTAAAATTTTGTATCAGATGTTGTTTCGATGGGTCTTTACTGATTTTTGTCATAAATTGTAACTCATAAATGACTTCTTCACCGATTTTAATAAATTTGATTTCATTTAAAATCATCCGCCTTTTGTATCCATACAAAAGCTAAGTACATAAAAGTTGAAATTCAAATAATTATGATAAAAGAAGATGATTGGGATAAGACAGCTTTAGCACATACTTACAACTTTTAGTCCAATCAAATTGCTTGAATTAGTCGTCTTTCATTGAACATACTTTTTCGTGTACTAAGTAACTACGCATGAATGACCACAGGGGTAAGATTTCATTGTATCGTAATCAAGATATTGAAATACAAATTGCTACTGGCTATTTTGAAAAAAATATTGTATTCCAAATTAAACTAAATAGTTTGTAATTAGTTTTCAAATTAATTTTTAAACATCCCACCATTTAATCTTTGGATCAAAAAATGTTTTTGACAATTAAAAGTTTCTTTCAATAAAATTAATAGTAAAAATATACATTGTAGTTCATTATAGCTTGATTAGTGTACAATGCCATCTAAAATTGTAATCATTTATATTATCTTCCATGTAATTACTTTGTACACAAAAATAGAGTTAACCATGAAACCTTGTTAAGGGATATAAAAGCAATTTGATATATTTCGTCATGAATGGTTTGATTATTTAATTTCATGCATGTAAACTATTCACTAGACTACCTATGGGTACATACCAGGGGCAAATACATCAATTTTAAAAGGGTTCCAACCCAAAATAAAGGGAGAGGGGTTCAACTGTGTGTTCTTATTCAAAACATTGATCATCCCCCAAAATAAGCGTTTACCACCGCCCTCTTTTGGGATCTGCCACTGCAAACTATCTATATGTTTTGAAATTTATCATGTATAGTAAAACACAGCTTTATACCAATAAACATACTTACACCAGCAACTACAATCTTTTCATTCTGAAGTCAATATCTTACAATGATAACAGTGAGTAGATTTACAAAACTATGTAAATGAGCTACATCTATTCAGCCAACACGTATCAATAAACTAATTATAGGATTACTCAAGTTGTAAATATTGCTAAATTGGAGAGTGTATAGAAAGGTATATACTATGAAAATAAGAGCTTGGGGCAAAGCCCGGCGCTCTTATTTTTATAGAATATACCTTTCTATATACTAACCGACACATATGCAATTTAATCGTTTATTCTTTGTGGGTTCTACAATTTAAACCAAAGTGGTATTCAATATAAAAATAATATTCAAACAGTCGCGTGTGTACTCATATTTCATTTTGTTCCGTTATATATTTTTTTTCAGAAAACAAAGCATTGTGTACCAACCTGCACAGGTAATGCAAATTTTAACCATTAAACGAATAAATGAATGCATCAATCATACAACCAACCAATCAATCAACAAACGAATGAATGAATGAATAATTCCAAATACATGAATGAAGGAT